>RJWM01003291.1:0-51216 GCA_004363535.1 Dasyprocta punctata | reverse complement strand
TAATACATTTATAATTAGCTGGATTTCACAGAGTATATATACTTTAAACATTATGTTGTGCATGATAGATACCTATAATTTTATTTATTTATTTATTTGTTTGTTTGTTTTGCGGCACCGGGGATCGAACTCACAGCCTCACGTCTGCCAGACAGGCACTTAAGCTGCTGAGCCAAACTCCCAGCCCTGGTTTTTCTTTTTCTTTCTTTTTTTTTTTTTTTTTTTTGAGGTAGGGTTGCACTATGTAGCTCAGGCTGGCCTTGCGCTCACGTTGTAGCCCAAGCCAGCCTCGAACTCACAACGCTCTGCCTACCTCAGCCTCCCCGAGTGCTGGGATTAAAGGCATGTGCCACCATGCCCGACTACACCTATAATTTTATACATCAGTTGAACACATTAAATGAGTAAACTAATACTTAGGATCCAAGGTGTCAAGCAGGGACAGGACTAGAGAGCAGTAAGAGAGTGGCCTGCAGAGCAGGACCCCTGGAGGGGTGCTGAGGGTAAAGGCCTCCCTGTATTTTGTGTTGAAGGTGCCCTCTGGCCTTACCCTAGTTCCATATCCCTGGTGCCAAGAAACCTGAGGGGTCTGAGATTTTATCCTAATTGCACTTTGAAAAGTTAGCCTGTTGCAGTTTCACGGATGCCGGCAGAAGATGAAAAGATTCCTGGTTCAGAGACAAAGGATCCAGGAGCATCAAGGAGCCCATGTTTCATGTTAGAGTTAGTGTCACTTGCCAAGCTCGTCTGCCTGTGATGGTGAACAATCCAAGAGGATGCTGTATACTACGTGGACTTCTAGCACAGATTGGGAATCTCAAGTTTAAAAAAAAAAATCCAAGTATTTTATAATGAAGTACAGAAAACCTGAAAGTCCTAGAGCTAAGACATCATTTTTTTATTATACTGGTCAGTAAAACAACAAAAACGAACCAACAAAAACTAACAAAAAACAAAACAAAACAGAACAAAACAAAACCTCTACCCTCTGCTCTGGAAGGAAATGCACTTATATCTTTCAAGGCTGTGCATTTGAAATTCTGGGAAAAAGCTGCAAGTGACTATGATTATAAAATGTACATAGTCATGAGAGATACACAGAGAATTAACTACTGACACAATATTTCATATGATCAAATAAAGCAGTATTGATGAAGCACTCAGTCCAGATTGGGGAGCTCAGAAGGAGCTTGATAAATGTTAGTTCATGACTTATCCCTTCTTACCACTCTGAAGCATGGAAGCGCATCATTGACCCACAGTTGGAGGGTTAATTGAAGGTAGCAACTGCAATTTGTAGCTTCTACCATGAGAAAATATTTTCAGATGGTTTGGGACTACTATATACCTGCAGATGAATCCAATCAAAGTCAAATCATGCTTTCTACTGACTGCTGCTGGGTTCATGTGAATTGCTGATAGTCTCCACTTCAGCCCCAGGTCTATATAGAAACAAAATTAATCCTTAGCAAAACAGGTCATGACTTTCTGGATTTGCTGATGTAGATCTAGCCACCAGTAGCAGCAATTGATGGACTACTGGTCAACCTGTTTATTTTCCATATTGTTTTCCCACACTTCTCTGTGCAGCATAGTGTTGTTTCCTGCCACCTGTTTTTCCCTAGCTCCCTTGTCAACCAGCTTCCTGTTAGGTTTGTCTAATGAGAGACTAAGGGATGGGAACAGGAAAGTAGGACCTAGAAAATGTATCTCCCCCCAAACAGTTGAATTTTGGATAGATTTCTGACCGTAGTTGCATCTCCTCTTTTAGGCAGCACCTTGTGTTATGGCCCTACATTCCATGCACACACCATTGCTTGTGCTATTAACATGTCTCTACCATTTTTTCAAGACCCAACAGTGAAGGTATCTTCCAGCTATTGCCTGTGTTGCCTCCCCAATTCCACACTAGCACTTTTTCCCCTATAGAACTGACATGGGTTGCTTTTTGACTGGCCATACACTATAACACTTGGTCACCCGTGTATCTTCCCAGTGGTATCTTTCACCTGGTGTCCTCTAAGGTAGCCCAATATCCTCACCAAGACTCCATCTCGAATTCTTTCTCTCTGGTAGCTATTTCATTGTAAAAAATAGAACAGATTTAGGCTAACTTCAGTAAAAGAGTATATTGTAAACATGTTAGGGACTTCCACAAAATAGAAGATGAAACATGCAGTTGGTATACCTTACCCACTTTAGGATTTGACTTTCTTAAGAGGATAGATTCATCTGGTCCCTTGGGACTGATTTCGAGCATGGAGGCCAAAGCAAGAAAATCCTTCGGGCTCAGAATTTTATTACTTTTTAGCTGAGTTGACTTTTTCGCTGAGTTGCAATAAGGAGCCAATCTAAAATGGGAGCTGTGGGGATGTTTATACGGTCATCAAAAGGTAACCCAGGAAGACTCAGTGTGTGGATAAAATCATCTTTATTTTGATAAAATAAGCACATCCTGATGACTAGCATAGCATTTAGAAACATTCACCAATTTAAATAGAAACAGTGTGATATTAGAGGCTGCAGATATCTAAGAAGAGAGACAGTGACTAAGAAAGTCTGAAATAGAGAGGTGGATCTGTATTGATCCTGGGTACATTCTGTATTTTTAAATTAGATGTGTCTTTTCTTCTGCTGGACTTTTTTCTTTTAATTTGCCTTTGCCTTGGGAAAATGTGATGCAAAATATGCAGCAAAGCAACATGGTTGCCACAGGCGAAAGTATTTAATCAAAATTCAAGAAATAATTGTATATGATATTTTTGTGACTAGTAAATGTATGGAATAGTATGCCTATCTTTACTGTTTAGCATTGTTTTATTCTATTTTATTATTTTCTTTTGTGGCACTGGGGATCAAATTCACAACCTCACACCTGCCAGACAGGTGCTTAAGCCACTGAGCCAAACTCCCAGCCCTAGTTTTTTAAGACAGGGTTGCACTATGTACCTCAGGCTGGCCTTGCACTGGTGTTGTAGCCCAAGTCGGCCTGGAACTCACAATGCTCCTCCTACCTCAGCCTCCTGAGTGCTGGGACTAAAGGCGTGCGCCACCATGCCAGGCAGCATTGTTTTAAATGGTATATTTCAGCATCAGCCTCTTTGGTAGCTTCAACCATATTTTATTCATATTCTTTTCATGAAGAAATACTGTCACTTGGTAGATTTTAAAAAATACTTTGCCAAATGCAGCAAATCAAGCATGTGCTTTTATAATACATGCATGAATGGGATTTCATAGAAAAGTTACTAACATAGAGATTGACCTAGGTACTATATACTCGACAGTGTTGATTTGGCAATGTTGAATGTGTAGGTCTTTGCAAACCAAGGTGCTACAAACTAAATTTTGTCCTCCACACCCATATTCCTATGTTGAAGCTCTGACTTTTTGATATAACTATTTGGAAATGGGACGTGTACAGAGATAAGTCAGGTAAAATGAGGATGGAATGGTAAAACTCTGATCTGATTGCATGAGTATTGCTTAAAACAATCTTTCTCTCCCCACTCCTACTTCCCCCTACTCCCTCTTCCCCTCCCTCTCCTTTCTCCTCTCCTTTTCCCTCTCCCTCTCCCTCTCTCCTTTCCCCTCCATCAGCTATCATCTGAGAATCCCTTGGGGTGGAGGCCATATGCAAACCAGGAAGAGGGCCCTCAGCAGAGCCCAGCCATGCTGACTGTGTGATGGCAACTGGAACTGACTATTATCCAAAGCTTCACTGAAGTAGCTTATGCTGACGCTGCTACATCTTTTCTTAATTTCACAGCAAGTGAGGTGTGTGAAGTATGTGGCTGTCTGAAAGTAGACTTGATACATACTGGTAATCCCAATGGGACTGAATTTGACAAAACAGACATTTGTTTGCAAATGAATGACTTTTTTTCCCCCTTTTTTTTAGAAAATGATTATCCAAACTTAAGATGATTTCCTTTCCCCAAAATTACAATACAGTGTTTTTTGGCAAAAAAACAATTTAGTTTATTAAAACACATAATACTGTGCTGAAATGAAACCACTTAACATTAACTCTAGATTAGAAGAATCACATATTTTTAAACAGATTGAATGCTAAATGGAGAGCAACTTGTGAACATATCTGTTACTTAGGATTTTTTTCTTTTAATAGAATTCATTTTAGCTTCACCACAGCCAAGTAGTATTAGTAATGGCTGTCATCCAGGGTCTAGAAATAGCATCATCCGATTGAAACGTATGGTATAATTCTAGTCTTTGAAATTGAAATCTACACGTACGTATTTAGTTTGCTAAGCTTATGAAGAGTGGTGCAACAGAGAGGTGACCCTTTTTAGGTGAAAAAACAGTTTAACATTAGCCAGAAGTAAGCTTTTCCATCATAATATTTATTTTGAGTGACCAAAGATTTACCTCACTTTATGAAGGGAAATCCCTATTATAGTGAAGATTGACATTTCTTCTAAGAGTAGATAATATATAATGTTCTCTGTTTTGGATGTCCCACAGACTTTTTATTTTCTTAGCCTCCTCCCTGTTTGACAGTTGACAGAATTGTCCTAAGCACCTAACCTCGCACAGCTGCAGGAAGTTTGTGCTGCATCTTAGAGAATCTCCACATAGAGATATTTTTAAACACTTATTGAGTATACACACATTTAAACTCCTCCTGTGTGCCTGTCATTCTACTTCAGGCTGAATCTACTGCAAGGATAAATAAGGTCACTATTTTCTGTCCCCAGAGAGCTCAAGGGCTCCTAGAGAAAGTGAGACTACACACAACAGCCTTAACCAGAGAGGCAGTAGCTGGGTATAGTTTGAAGATGGAACTAACCCGCTTGAGACTCTGCCCAGGACACAGCTGTGACTTACATGTCATGCTCAAAATCTATCACCCATACCTGTTGTCCTGACACCAACAGTTATTCTCATCCTCAAAAAAAAGATAATCTTTTTTTGTTTTCTTTTCTTTTTCTTTTTTTTTTTTTTTGCCGAAGGTCACCTAAAACTAGCATGGCTTCCAGGATTGAAAATAAAACATCTCCCTCTCTCAACTCTTGACTCTATCCTATCCTATCTCTCCCTTCACTCCCAGTCTCTATTTTAAAAATGTCCCAAGTCCATTATGCTGTCAGTGTCTGGTGGATACCAGGCCACGAGGCTCAGCAGTCTGGATGTTGTATTTCTCTGAAAGGGGACAAATGTTTCAGGCTTTGTGGGCTGAACAGACCTGTTGCGCAACCTTCTTTGTTAATAGTTTATAGTACTCTAAAAACTACAATCTTCCCTCTTCTGAGTGATATGACTCAACCCACCCTTAGTGGTTCACAGATATTTATTACCATGTCTTAGAATGATCTGGAGGGTTTATTGAAAACAGATCCCTGAGGCTCAACCGCAGGGTTCTTGGTTCAGTTTGTAAGCGCTGGGACCTGAGACTGTACGTTTCCAGCTAGCTCACTGGTTATAGCGAGGCTGCTGATCCTGGAACTGTATTTAATCATGACAGTGTTTTAGAATCCCTTAAGGAATTAAAAAAAAAATCAAAACAAAGCCTATTAAATTATACCCAGGCTCCATTTCAGAGCATAAGGGTAATTTTGATATTTTGAAATGGTTGATATCTAGGCCCCATCCCTAGTGCTTTGGGTGTACACGCATGCGTGTGCACACACACACACACACACACACACACACACACACAGAGCCCAACACATCTCATTGAATATGATATGGACGCAAGTGCTCCACATCTTGTTCCAACTCCTCATTCCTCCAAAAGGTAAGAAACCCTTTCCTTGGGAACCCAACCCTTGGTGCTGGGGAAAGCCTGGGAAGATAATCATACTTCTAAGCTATGTGTACTCATTTTAACTTCTATTTGTATTCCCTTCAGTACACAGGGGTCCCCACCAAGAAAACGTCAGGGTCATAAATGGTCCTTTGCAGAAATAATGCAGTTGTTAAAATGCATATTTGAAGACTGTGTCATTATGAGAAGGAACCCAGATCTAAAGAAAAGAAAAGAAGCCGGGTGTAGTGGCGCAGGCCTTTAATCACAGCACTTCGGGGGCTGAGGTAGGAGGAGCGTTGTGAGTTCGAGGCCGGCTTGGGCTACCACGCCAGCGCAAGGCCGGCCTGAGCTATGCAGTGCGACCATGCCTCAAAAAACCAGGGCCGGGAGTTTGGCTCAGTGACTTAAGTGCCTGTCTACACAGGTACGAGGTTTGTGAGTTCAATTCCTGGTGCCACAAATAAAAAAAGCATTCAGTCTACAAATTCTCTGGGCAAAACATTTGAAATCTACTTTGTATTTGTTTGAAGTGAATTTAGGCACAGAGGAGGATGTGGGGGAGGGGAGAGATTAGGACGTGGGCAGGAAAGGGAGAGACGAGTGCAGACCAAAGCCCGAGAGGGGGACGCTGGGGCAGGCTAAGTGGAGGGGAAACGCACATGGCCCAGTCACCTGCAGGCCCCGCACAGTATGGCACAGGATGGTAACCCTTTGATGGAGAAAGGCAGTGCACCTTCGATGCCAACCACGGGGAGCCACGGACCCCCAAGAGGATGAACACATGGATGTATGTGCACCTGGATGGAGAGAGAGAGCAAGAGAGACAGACAGACAGACAAAGAGATTGCCAAACCAGGGCATTTGTGTGGTTCCTGAGTGATCCCGTCCAGGGTTAGTGATTCTTCTGGACTGGGTTTTCAGGACAGTGGACACGATGTGTGAAGCTTCTCTCCTGAGGCCTTTGCTTTTGCTTTTCCACGCCAGCCTGAAAGTGTTTCAGGAATGCGCAAGGTGTAGAGTGCTTCGGCCTCCTGCAGGCCCTGTTCCAAGTGGCCGGTGGGAGGAGAGCACAGAAAGAGGTGGAGGAGGGGAAGGAAGCCCGCGGGAGGAGGGGAAAGGGCTGAGGGAGGGAGGGGAGGAGGAGGAGGGAAGGGGAAGAGGAGAGAGGGAGAGGGAGAGGGAGAGGAAGGGGAAGCGGGAAGTAAAGGGGACCCGGCGGGCGGGCAGACAAGGTGGGGGATGGGCCGGGTCCCCACTGCTCCCCGTGGTCTGCCGGCTCCTCTGAGCAGAGCTGGGGACTCGGCGAGGACCCTGCCCAGGCCCAGGACTCTCTGAAGGCCGACGGTCCTGCGGCGGCTGGGCTCTGGCCGACCCCCACCTCCCCGCCTGCCCGTCCCCTGTCCCCTCGCCCCCTTGGGCAGCGGGGTTCAGCACTGCGCGCTGACGCTGACCCAGGGAGAAGGTCATACAAAAAGAGGTGACCTAATTACCAAGCATGTGCTCATGTAGGCCTGAACTATTCTGCTTGCATTAGCTAAACATTTGTGTATGGAGTTTTAATTAAGTTTCAGCAACTTAAAGTTATTATTTGATGGTTTTTGTACCATGTTATGTGCCAGGTTATTTTTCAAGAAAGGACTGTCTAGAATCCAGGGTATGAACCACAAAAGGGAGAGATAACTGTAGGTGTGGCTAAAGGTATCGATCTGCTAGGGGAAGTTTAAACGTGGGGGATGAGCGATTGTGTGTGGGTTTAGGGAAGAGACGCTGTTGTGGCACAGGCGGACCAAATGCGAGGAGTTTCATAAACCTTAATCCGCATTCACTGTTAGCAATGTGCGCTTTCCCCTGCTGGGGCAACGCGCTTCTTTACCAATTCGATAGTTGAAATCCAGTCCCGCTTTGCATTTTGACTGGAAATATTGAATTGCTCTTAAAACTAAACATCTTTGCGTATTCTCCATTTTAATTATTTGTCCTTTCACTGATTATTCAAATCCTTTGCTCGTTTTTGTGTTGCTGTGCTGTTTCTCATAGAAAAAATAGTATCTTCCATGTATATTTTCTCATTTTGGGGGGCCATTTTTCTTTGGGTTAAAACATTTTTGTGAATGAAATTTTGACCTTCTACATAATCAAATCTTTTGCTATTTTTCTTTTTGGGGATTCTGCTTTATCATTCATAGAAAATCACTTCTCATTTTACTTTTAGAAGTATGCTGTGAAGGGCTGGGAGTTTGGCTCAGTGGCTTAAGCGCCTGCCCTGGCAGGCGTGAGGTTGTGAGTTCAATCCCCAGTGCCGCAAAAAAAAAAAAAAAAAAAAAAAAAAAGAAGTATGCTGTGAAATTTGTTTATTTTTTTTCCATTTAAAATCTGATGATTTGGTCTAGAAATAATTTGCTGTTGGAAATGAGGTAAAAATTGATTTTTGTTCCCTTTTTTCAAGTAGAGCTGGTTGTCCAAACACCATTTTTTTATTGATAGCTTGTCCTTTTTCTTGATTTGAGATGCTATTAACCTAAAAATGTATCCATATTATCTCATTTTCATAGCTATACCACAATACCTAGAGCTAGGTGTTTCATGAAGAAAAGAGGTTTATTTAGCTCACAGTTATGGAGACTTAAAGGTCAAGATTCTGCGTCACTTGATAACTGAGGGTGTCCTAACAGGAGCACACAGGAGCGGGGGGAAGATCATACGGTGAGACAGAAAGTCACAGAGTGGGGACAGAGCAGGCTTGTTCTTTAATGACAACTTGCTTTTGTGATCAATCTCCTCTGTGAGCAGCACCCCAGTGACCCAGTTACTTTGCACTAAACTTCACTTGTTAAGGATCCTGTACCCACCACCTCTAATACTGTATCATCGCTACGCTGAGGAACAAGTTACCAGCACATGAGACGTACAGGGACACATTGCCTCTACTCCATGGCCACCTGTGGATATGAATATTCCGTCCCATCCATCTCTATGGTCCGTGGCCAGCATACACCTTTACAAAATTACTATAAAGCTTTAAGGGAGCACTGTACTGTCTCAAAGAGTAGGGGCCTTTTTATAATTCTTATTTTGAAAATTTTGTCTTTTTGAATGGCTATTATCAAGAAATCAACCAATGACAAATGTTGGAGGGGCTGTGGATAAAAAGGAACCCTTCTCCACTGTTGGTGGGAATATAGACTGGTGCGACCACTGTGGAAATCAGTGTGGAGATTCCTCAAAAAAACAAAACAAAAAAATTAGGATTGCAGGTCCCATTTGACCCAGCTACTCCCCTGCTGGGTATCTTCTCAGAAGAATTAAGAACATTGTGTGACAGTGTTACATGTTCACCCATGTTCATAGCAGCACAATTCATAATAGCTACATCTTGGAAACAACCTAAATGCCCATTGACTGAGGAATGGATGAAAAAGATGTGGTACTTTTATATAATGGAGTACTACTCAGCCATAAAGAAGGATAAACTGGAGACTTTTATAGGTAAATGGATGCAACTTGAGACGCATAAGTGAAATAAATCAGACACACGTGTAAACATCATATTGTTTCATTACTGTGAGAAGCTGAAAGAAACAACATTATGTATATGTGTGTGTATATATATATATATATATATATATATATATAAAGCTAGTTAAGACAGTTATGCTACTGATTTCTCTGAGGTTTCAAGAGGAAGATTTGTGCTGGTGTTGTTAAGACAATTGAAGGCAAATGTCTTATGCTCTGGGTGAATAATTTGGGGATGACAATGCACAGTGTATGCACCATTGCTGTCCCCTGATTGACATGTTTTGAGATTTTGTTTTCTTAGCCAAGGATTTAGCTCAGTGGCATAAGCGCCTGCCTAGCAATCGTGAGGTCCTGAGTTTGATCCCTGGTACAAAACAAAACAAAACAAAACAAACCCAGAACTTTTCTCTTTTTTTCTTTGAAATAAAATGGATTTGGAAAAAAAATTGTCTTTTCTAGCTCATCGATTCTTCCAAAATACTGCATTGTCATAGTTGCCCCAAAATGTAATTATGACAATGTGAAAAAACTGCAGATGTTCAAGGATACCGTTCAGTGGACAGAACATACTCAACAGGAATGCATCACTGGGAAAATACTGTTTATGTAAGTTTGCTTAACACGGACAAGTAGTATTTGTTTTATTTTAGTGCAAGAAAGAGAGAAAGTGAATACTCAAAGCTGCCTTTTAGTTAGTAAGTTAGTCTCAAGTTAATTGGATCACTGACAAAAGTGGCTACATAAACTATGTAGGGCATATTATTTGGGATAAAGCTACCAAGAGATAGAGGCTTAAAAGTCATACATGATGATTTCTTTCTCAGGTGGTATATGCAAGACAGTAGGGCAACTCTGCTCCTTGAAGTTATTTGGTACCTGGGATTCTGCTAATTTCATCCTCCTGGGTAATCAAGAAGCTGAATCACTGAAATGTCTGGGTTGCAGCAAGAGGAAAGAAGAGAGTGAGCATGCAATAGATGTATTCATGGTTGTAAGGTTTAGCCTTGGGTTCACAATCAAGCTTATTTTACTTTCATCCATTGCTTCTGCCTGTGTTCCTTTGCAAAAACTTACAGGAAATAACTTAGGAAACACAGGTCATGATTGATAGGGGACATGCCTAGCTGAAGTGTCTGTGTGGTGAAGAGAGATCAGACTTTGTTAATCAGTCACAGATCAGAAAGGGACACGTCTAGAAGAAGCATGTGAGTATTGTATAGTCCAATTGTTTTAACTCCTTCTTTCCCATCATTCCAATCAGCGTTGCAAGGAGCAAAAGCCAGTTCCTTATTTTTCCTACCTTGGGTTTTTATGGCCTCTTCTTACAGGAGCAGTTGCAGAAGCAACCCTATAACAAACTTGGGATGACCCGTGACAGTGACCAGGATACATAGAGAATGATATTTCCATTTCTCAGAAAGTACAAAACCCAACTAGTATGATCATCATAGCTGGTGAACTGGTTGCGATGAATCTGTCTGTCATTTCTGAACTTCTTTTCTTGCTCATATTCCCATGTCTGCTGCTGTTCCTGCTGATGACTGTGTGTATCAGGAAAGGACAAAGGAATTATAGGTGCAACAGCCACATGCTGAAGGCTCAGCCCAGTCCAGTCGGGGCTAAAATACCTCATGTGCCAATAGGCACTGTTTAGGTTAAGTGTCTTACATTTCCTGTCATATAAGAGGTGAGATTCTTGCTTTTATATTTGATAAACTCATCATGGAAAAAACAAACTCATGTGGTCTGGAGCTAAGCAAAAAAGGTCATAAACTAAGATTTTAAACCTAATCAGCTGGCAGCCAAGCCAATACTGAATATAGATTTGAACTTCATTTTTATTCATTAGAAGTACTGCATTTACCTGTTTTTTTTTCTTTACAAGCAAAGATTTATAGCAGTTTAGGTATCCAATGTTTTCATGCAGCTCTAGTGAAATTATGTTTGCTGCTGTGTGAAATTCTTTCAAGTATTCTAAAATTAAAGCTGTTTTGTGACAGTATTCACATTTCTCCCCACACTCAAGGGTCATTCTAATATGCTTTTCTGTCATTTAATGAACCCAGTTGCAGTTTAGGGTACACTTATTCTAATTAACGCAGGTATCATAGATTCCTGAAAAACCAAGACCTTTGGTCTGACAGTAAGAAAATAAAGTTTGACCTCTATACATTTTTGGGGGCAGCAGTGAAGCACAACAAACTGTTCGGACTTTCTTTGTTGAAAAGATTCTACTTTCTTTCAGCATGGGTTTATGTCTCTGATGGAAAAAACTCCCCTCTCTTTAGACCTTGGGTTTCTGGGTATCCAGGAAAGCTGCCTGATGGTCCCTATTTACTGGTAATGGAAAATCAAACCTGTGTTCAGTTTGCTGATGGGATTGGAGGAAATTTCCCTGAAGGGGCTAAATTGGGAATAAGATATCAAAAACATCAATTGAAAAACCAGAGTTAGAAATTAACTGGCTCCATATTTGCCCTTGAGAGTATCCATTGCCATGTTGAAATGCTGTTTTTCTTATAGATTTAGGATGGCTAAAACAGCCTTTGAAGTCGGCAGATTTTGTGTGTGTGTGTGTGTGTGTGTGTGTGTGTATTAACCTGCCACCAAGAATCCCAGGTACTGTATATCACCTTTATTGTACATTTCTCTGCTTTGAAAACTTAGAGACGTTCTCTTGAGTCATTTGAGTTCTGTCTCTTAGAGTGTACAGAATTGTGTCCTAACTGATCTCTGTGTCTTTTTTCTAAAACTCCCTATCAAACTCTGTTCTATTAAATAAACTTCTTCATTGCTCCCTGAAAATATGATGCTGATTTCTTTTCCTGCCAGTAATCTGGTACAAAATTGGGCTTACTTGTCTAATAAAGGAATGGAAGAATTCTAGACTTAAATGCTTTGTTCAAGCCAATCCGTATGTTTCCAGTCTTCTTTTATTTAGCACCAAATTCCTTAGAACCCATCTTCAGTTCTCTTCCCTCTGAAACTCTTCCTTCATTACTGTCCAAATATTTTCTTTCCCATAGGCCTTTATCCTGGAGGCATTTATGGTACATTTTGGTACTTAATTTTATGTTTCATTTAGCACTTTATTGCACAGTGTCTTATATTCTTTAATTCTCCGTTTCACAGCTTTAATTACACCAAAAATTTTACAATGTTGGTGCACTGTTGTTTTCTTTTTCATTTCACATCTTCTAAGGAACTTAGCATTGAATATCAAGTGTATAATATAACCTTAGAAGAACTATTCTGAGAATTTCAATGAATAGTTCTGATTACTCTTTTAATGTGATGAACTTTTGCTGTTTCTACAATTCAATTCAGTATGTGCCTCTAAACCAGTACCATTACACTAATGAATCACATTTCGTGTACTGTACATGTTTGCACTTGAACACATCAAAGGACCAGTCATCTACTGGAGGATTAATTTCAGGTGGTTTGTGATCCCATGCAAAACAAATAAGTAAATAACAAGGAAGTATTTCACTGAAATCTCTACTCATGCTCTTCCTTCATCGTAGTGTGTGTCTTGGGGGCAGCACAAACAGTAGCAACTGCCTTATTTCCTCAGTCCTGGGATGAGGTTCTGAAGCTAAAAAATTCCTCTGTATTTAATGATTTCTTTGCCATCTATGAACTGTATGACCTTGAGCAAGTTCTCCGAGCCTTGCTTCTGCCTTCTAAAATGAGGATAATCTTGGCAAGCTTTCAAGGCCACTCTTGGGATTAGCGGCAATACCTACAGTAGTCATCACTTATTGAGATGACTATGTGCCTGGCAGTATGCTCTGTACATAAATTTTCTCCTTGTGTTACAATGTTTTTGGCAAAATGTCACTAGATGCTCAGTAACAGTGGTTATTATATTTCATATCTCAGATTATACACAGACTGAGTCAGTCTGGAGATTGCCAAAGACTTTTTGCATTTCCTAGAGTTGGAAGAAAGGTCTAGTAAAGTCAGGCTACCTCCAGAGGCTGGTGACCAAAAGCCAGCCTCATAGTTGCCCTGAGTGGCGGTCAAAAGGTTAACCACCCCACACATGCTTTCACGACACAACCTGCTTTAGGAGACAAGCATGCTGCTTTGAGTGGCTTGTGAGCTGCTTTATAGTATAGCCTCATAGAAAGGGTGACTTAATTTCATTAAGCACAAAAGAAGCTCAACTTAGGTCAAACTTGAAGTCACAGAAAAGTAAAATCTGCGTACTGTGAACGAGTCTTATTTCCTCTGAGGTAACCTAGCTCTGAGCTGGGATAATGGAACTTTCAACAGGAGGGGTTTAGATTAAACCCTAGTAAGAGTTTTTTTGATTGTCAAGGCTTTGAGACATTGGAGCACACCAACAACAGAATTCATAAGAACTTACTTAGGGTTTTTAATCTTCTCTGTTCAAATCCAAGAAGTATAAAAAAACAACCCAGATGACCTGAAATAGTAACTTTCCTGGACAATTACTCCTTCTCATTGCCCTTTCAGTCTAAAACACAATCACATTTGAAATTGTATTTCTTTCTCCTGTTCACCCAGCTAAACATTAGACTTCTAGGGGTGTGGCTTGGACATTGGTCTTCTAGAAAAATCTTCCAATAGTTCTATTATGCAGACAGGCTTCAGACCAGCTCCTTGGATAGTATCTCCCAGGAACTAGGGGACCTGGTCACTAATCCCATAATGGGTTTGACCATGAAGGCTATGGCATTGTCCCTTTTACTTCCACCTTGTAGGTTGCATCTTCTATTATGGGCCACATTGTCCTGGCTAACATGGAGGGAGGCTCTCCTCATTGGCCTAGAATGACCTTATTAAGTTTTTGAATAGTATGATCTTAATCTTAATTTCTCACAGAATCACTAAGTGTTACATCTTTCATTCATTTCAGACTGCATCCTCTCATAATGGGAAATTGAAGAGCATTTTCTAATCCAGTGTTCTACCAGCAGCTTCTACCTACTCATTGTTAAGCACACTCATTGAGATAATTAAAGGCGTGTTTCATGCGTCAGATCCACTTACTCCTCCTTAAACAGTAGACGACATAAAGGCTCACAGAAGCTAAGTAACTAACGTAAAGTCACATAACTTGTTAATGAGGGTGCTTCATTCAAAGCCCAAGAAGCCAGCTCATCTTGTGCCCATGCTGAATTCATGGTGGTAAAAATCCAGTCCCCAGGACTACAGATTGGGGGTAAAATGGCTGGCAAGGCAAAAGCAGGTTCTAGTTCCAGAGAGGACTGTTGGGATAGGTTCTTTTTAATGAAATATAGAACTCAAGAGCACAGACAGAGACATTCTTTTTATTCAGAATGTAACAGTCTGAGGAAAGACTGCGGCTCAAGATGAAAGAAGATGACTGGACAAACTCAGAAAGGCAGAATTGCTGGAGGTAGAAATCTTGTGTTAGGTTTTTCCTCAGCTCTGAGAGTAGAGAGTGAACAGACAAAGATTGGTTCAGAGTCGCTACCTTTGTCATTCCTGTGTTGACACCACAGTGAGAGAGGAGAGGAATCACACAGTCTGAAAGATGACAGTTGCTGATGGTTTATGAGCATTTGCTCATGATCCAGGCAACATGGCAAGCAAGTAACCTGCATTCCTTATTTCATCTTCAGAGTATCTCTGTGAGTTGAATAGCATTTCCATTTCTTTTTTGCTATCACCAACATGAAGCTGTAAAATGCCCACTCATATGACTGAGGTTTAAATCCCGGAGTTTAGTCTTCATTCTTGGTCTCCTTCCACAGCATCTCCTCCCCCATGTCTCCCATGGCCTTATAACTCCTATTTGTGGTCAAAAGATCAATTAGGAAAACTGAATCTAGTTATTTCCATTTACTATTCTAACTAAGATAATTTGACAACACTCTTAAGATTCAGTTTTTATGGAGGGCATTTTGATATGCCTCATTTGGTAGGGAGGAAGGTAGAGGCATTTCTAGTTTTGAGGGTCCCTCTTTCCCACTAAGTCTGTGAGCTGTGGTAAGCAGACATGGCTGCCTACCCTGTACCCCCACCGTGTCACACAGACTCACCCAACGAAATGTCCGTAAAGACCATAGCTGCGATTTTGATCCTTTGAAATTTAAAGTGAAAAATGACAGATGAGGGATTTATCATCTGTTGGCGGAAGCCCCAGAGAAGCTGAATCTTGAGCATCCATAGGAAGAGCCGAGTCAGTCTTCATCAGGCAGTGTAGTGGGGGAACTTCGGCTGTGTCCTTTCCCTTGCACCTTGGCCATTTCTGAAACTCATTCTCCAGTTTCTTCCTCTCCAAACTCATGTCTTGGAGACATTATGTACCTTTTAGCAATTTCTATTTTTGATTAAATGAGTTAGTTTCTGTTGCTTGTTACCAATGACCCATACTGACTGCTAGACTTTAGAAAAACATAAATAGAACAAGTACATACAGAAAATGCAGATACCTTTCTTAGTTATCATGTTATGTTTTGGCTTCCTCAAAACCATGGCCATATTATAGAAAAGGTTTTTGGTTTTATTTCACATACTTTATCTTACTGTCAAACTTTCTTTCTCATCTAATTTTCTGATTTATTCTCTCGACCTCTTTTTCAGCCAGGTGGGACACATATGGGGTCTTAAATACTTCCGTCAGCTTTCTCTTGGGTGTTCTGCACCTCACCCTCTCTGATCATAACCGTGATGGCTGTGTACTTTTACAAGGCAGTGGCTTATTTAATTTATTTAGCCCACTGTTCAATTAATGACTGAGTCACAATTTGTTTAATGCTTTTGTACCTCTTCCACTTGCAATTAAAAAAAAGAGAGAATTGTGGCTTATTGATTTATTTATTTTTATATCTCTGAATTGGCTTATATTGAAAAAGAAAATGAAGATTTTAGTTCTTTCAACACTGTTGTTATCTCTTATGATCTTGGGCTAGGTTGTTATAAATCTTTTCTCTTGCCAAAGCACTTCTAGAGCTTGAAGGTGTTCATGGGTTCTTTGGTTATTTTGACTCTGACATAATAGACTCTACATTAGTGGTTGTGGAATAAAATAAAGTAACAGGGAGGGGAAAGTGCTAGCAAAAACTACAAATAACATAGCTGCTTTTGCCCCTAAGGAAGTGGCATAGTTTTTCGCTGGAGTCTTTTTTTTTGCTTTTTAATTTAATGGTCTGACCTTGGTTGCTAATGCTTACATGAATTGGAAGGAGACAGCAAAACAGAAGACTGGCAAATAGGCTTCAAATAAAATGAAGAGAAACTGGATGGTGGGATGCCCAGAAGAACTGGGAGGATCAGGAGAGGTTTGACATATGGTAGGAGGCTGTGTAGGAGGGAAAGGTAGGAAGCATTTTCTGGAGGTAGGAATGGTTCAGGAACTGCTGGGGGTAGAATGGCTGATATTTAATAATTTTAAGTGGTTTGTTCCAATTCTCCAATAAAGAAGGTGGCACATGTCCTTGTCTTAATTGCTTCCTGGAGTGTGAATGGGGAGGGCGACTGCCAGACTAACAAGTGAAAGTCTTGGATGCACAGTAGAAGTGGCTCAAGATCAGACATGAAACAGTTATCCTTTTCCCAAATAGAGCAGAGGAAGGAGAAACCTGGAAGAGGATGAGGACAGGTTGAAAGTGTTTTGGTTATAATTATTACTACATAACCAAAATTTGGAGAAAAGAAATTGACCAACTGAGGAAGCTGAAAGTAGATACTAAAACAGTTTTTAGCAAGGAAGAGATCAGCCTGATGAATAAAAAGCAAAACGATGAATCATAATTTCTCTCATTTTTCTGCTCCCCCCTTCAATTATGAAGTGACAGAGTTTGATGTTTTTCACTGAGCAGAGCTGTGAAGTATACAGTGAAGTGGTGCTCATTCTGTGTAGCTCAGTGGCATGAACTCCTTAAATGTACAAAGACACGACCACACTCAAGATATTTTCCTCCAAAAACAGAAAACAGAAAAGAATATTTAAATAGCTAATAAAAATGTAAGGAGTTTTAGAATGTAATTTTCTTAGTTAGAATATCTGTGCAGTTCAAATTATTTCCCTAGAGATGATGGTGACAACTATTATTTGCTATCTTACATTTATGTTTATGATTTCAGATATATGAAATATTATTGCAGCCATAACTTGTTAATAAGAACAAATTTTTAAAAAGTGATCAGACTTTTTGGGAATGAGAAATTCCCCACCTGAACTACCAACATTTATCCCAATGATATATTGTAGTTGGGAGGAAGAAATAAGCATCTTTTCTAGAGTTAGGAGAGGAATCTGCAGAGGAGAGTAGGCTAGAGAAGGAAAAGAAGTTGGAAAAACAGTTGGGAAGAATTACTTTTTAAAGTTTGAAAGTATCTTCTAACTTTTGTCTTGATTGGGGTAAGTTCTGAGCTGTAGGAGGTACAAGAAATAAAATTTCTACTTGAGAAATCAAAACGGCTTCTTTTTTCTAAGATATTCCATTGCACTTCGAAGTAGCTCATCAATAATCCTAGTCTTTACTTCAGTGGTGGTATAAAGCTACAATCCACAGAAAGCTAACGTGTAGCTTACAGTAGTTTTTAAATAAATATTGTGGTTTAATGTTCTGATATTTGAATATTACATATTTGTAAGGAAATTTAGAATATTTAAAGTATTCCTTCCTAGGTTCAGAGTTCAAATTTAGAACACAAATTTTTACCATAGTTGAGAATATGTAGATTTCTGTAGGTTATTGATGGCCACCTGAATGAGTGTCCTTGTACCATGTCTGAAAATACATATGCATATTGATAAGATATCAAACAGATCATTCATAACCCACATTTAAAGAATAAACTAGGATATGATGATTTCTACCTAAATTATATGCAAGCATGTAATGAAATTAAATACATAATTAAACCAGAATATCCAGTTCCACATTCCACAGTAGAATTAACAATTAGTTGGAAAACAAGAGGAAAAACTATCAGAGGCCTGGAACAGATAAAGTCTCCCTCAGAAATAGAGTGTTACCTGAGTGTCTTTCTGAAAGGAAGTGTTTTGATAGCTTCAAGATAGCATCATATTCCCTAACACAGATTTCTGTGTTGAGTGGGAATTTGAAAACAACAACCTTTAGGCAGAACGTGATTCATTTGTGTCAACAGAAAGCTGTTCATTGTATTAGTGTCATTTTCTTCTTCATCTAAAAATAAAACATAAGAGAAAGAAAATAAACAGAAACATTATTCATTAAGTTAAACATTAAAAGGAACTCAGCGTACATAAAGATAGAAACTCAATTAAAAGAAACACACACAAAAAAGGAGCGAATGGAAATCTGTAGTGTGAGTCAGGATATAAATCAGGGAGAATTTTTTTATGGAAGAGTTGTGAGTGAGGGCTCCCTAAACTCTACTTCTGATGAGAGATAGTCCCAGCACAGACACCGCAAGGTTCAAATGGACACTATTTTTCTAGCTGTCATAAATATAACTTCTCCAACTTGCAGGATGAAACCTGCCTGTTTTTAGGTAAAAAGAATTGTTTCCTTCTTTGTTGGTAGCAGGCACAGGTCACATAAACACTCCTCTTCCAACTCCCTGGAAGTTGCCCAGAAACCTTCGTGGATCCTTTGTGACCAACCCTGCCATCTTCTAGGTCTTATCCTCTGGGTCTCAGCTGTGACTTCCTCTAAGGAAGACTTTCCTGAGTCCAGCATTGTTGCCTACTCCTTACCCTCACTACTCATCATACCAGATTGTCCAGATGTCTTCCCCCTTCTCCGGTGTTGATTGCATTTTCCTTCTTCTTTACCTTTTGAGTGCATTATTATTTCCTTGTTACTTATCTACCACTCAGTGTGTTCCCTTTTATGAGCTCAGGGTCTGTCACTGTGCCTGGGACATTGTACATGCTAAGTAACTAAATAGTGAGTGCAAGAAAATCTTTGATCTTTTCCATGGGAAAAAAAATTGTGCCCAGATGATTGAAATTTTCAGAAGTTTATGCCCTATGTACATGAGCAAGTGGAATAGTCTTCTACCTTGCTGTATAGCAACAACCATTTCTCTTATATTTTTCTATCAATTTAGACATTATTATTCTGCTCTATGGAAAAATAACTAGTACCTTTCTCTGCAAATTGTAGCATCAGTGTAGATGAGTTGGATGTATAGATTTGAGTATATTATACTACTTTCCCCATAGCTGACATCTAGTCTGGTTTTTCATACCTGTTGGAGGCACCTGCATACTTTGGTCATTTATAAACTTCTATAGGACTAGGTTTAAAATTATTGGCAGGTAGTTGTACTTCAGTCACTTCGTTCAGTCTCTTCCACATGTTACAGCTACTTCTAACATACTCCTGCAGAGAGATGATCCTATCACTTTTCTAACCAAGGACCAATACTCACTCTTCGCTCCTTGCCCTTCTTATTGGCACTGAATACAAATGATTGAGCTTACCAATCTTATTTTTGTCTTTGCCTCATCTTTGTTTATTTTTATTAATGTGAAGTCCACACAACATAAAACTAACCATTTTAAAGTACATAATTCAGTTGCATTTGATACATTCATAATACTGAATTTAAAGTATTTCCATCACTGTCAAGTGAAATTCCAGTTCTATTAGGCATTTCTTTCCTATTCTTCTCTCTTCCCAGCCTCTGGCAACCACCAGTCTACTTTCTGTCTTTGTAGATTTAACTAATCCTGGTATTTCGTATGAATGGAATTATACAATGCATGATCTTTTTTATGTGGAACTTCTTTACTTAGTATAATGTTTCATTTCATTAATGTCATGGCATGTATCATGCTTATTCCTTTTCATGATCAAATCGTCCATTGGTTAGTTCTGCCATATTTTGTTTAGCTGTTCATTTGCTGATAACCATTTAGGTTGTTTCCGCTTTTAGACTCTTATGAATTGTGCTTTTAGGAACATATGTGCATGTGTATTTACTTAAGTACTTGGTTTCTTGTCCTTTGTGAATCTAAGTAGGAGTAAAATTGCTGGGTCGTATGACAATTCTATGTTAAACTTTTTGAGGAAGGGGCCAAACTATTTCCCACAGCAATGAAACTATATTACGTTCCCATCAGCAGTCTACAATCATGTCAGTTTCTTCTCAACTTTTCCCATACTTGTAACTTCTTTATTACTATACCCATTTTAGTGGGTGCCAGATGGTCTGTCACTGTGTTTTTGATTTGCATTTCCTCAATGGGTAACGACCTTGAGTACTTTTTCATGTACCTCAGAGTGATACTTACTTGAGTCTTTTACCCTTTCTTAAATTTAGTTGCCTGTTCTTGATCTTTATAAACTCTGCATATCAGACTTTTGTCAGGTGTAGTATTTTAAAATGTACAAATGTTTTCTCCCGCTTACAGATAGCATTTTCACCCTTTACTTTCTGGATCATGTCCTTTGCTTCACAAATTTTTTAATTTTACTGAAGTCAAATTTATCTATTTTTAATCTTGTTGTTAATATTTTTATTGTCATATCTATGAATCCATTGCCAAATCCACTGTTAGGAATTTTCTCCTACCGTATGTTTTTTCTAAGTGTTTTATAGTTTTAACCCTCATATTTAGGTCATTGATCTATTGCGAGTTAAAGTTTATATATGGTATATAGTAGAAGTTTCCCTCTACTTTTTATATCATCTATCATTTAGGCAAAGAGAAATATATTCACACAAAATAAATTTCAGCCTTCAAGGCTTTGTTGTTCCTTTTACCTATGGTGACTGTCTCTATTTTATCTCCACATGGGCTTGGATCACCAGTCACCCACAGGCTGTACCAACTCTACCTTGCACTCTTGCTTAAACTCCTGTATCCTCTCCACAAAACTAAAAGACATAGTTTGTCTTTTCTCTGAACTCCCACAGTGTCTCTTATGGCACTAATTCATACAATTTTCACTTAGTTATCTAACCAATTTTCCACATATTTAAAAATAATTACGGAGTGCCTACTCCATTAAGTGCTATAGCCTTTTCAAAATGTTACACATGGTGCAGTTTTCAAAATGTCTTCTTCTGCTGATGTGAAAATTCAGTGACATGAGCACTCCATCTTTCACAGGTCTCAGCTAAGCAAACTGCACAACTTAATGACTGCTTCAGTATGGGTATCCCTCAGATATTACCATCCATCGTCCACGTCGACCACCACCTCTGAATCCTTGACCCTTACATATCTTCTGCTACCATGAAGGACTGATTTCAGTTGACACCAGGGAAGTTTATAGCAGTACACTTTCTCCAAACTTACCAGATTTATTGCACCATTTCTCCTTTGGGCCACTACTGATCCTTTGTTTATAAATGGGACTTTCAGTGTCTTCAGGGATAAAAATTGTTGCAGCAAGATAATCATCAGTTACTTTTTTCCAGCAGAAAAACCAGAAGAATACAGGGCTACATCAACTTACTTGCTTATAGACTTTATATAAATGATTGTGCTGAGCTCACTTGATGCTTTAGTAAATCCATTTAACAAAATGCCAAAAGTAGTCCTTAAATCTTCAGTAATTTTTCTCAAATATTCCTTATGTAAGGATTGGAGAACATTATGATAGCACTCTTCATTGTGTGTGTAAGTGTTCCTGTTTGGGTCTGGTGTGTGAATGTGATATGCTTCTTTTATTTCTTCCATTGTAAGCAATTGTTTTTCTAAGTAGTTTTGAAGTATTGGAAATGGCCCTGGTGAATACAGAATTGACAGGTTCCAATATGACATCTGGCCTTTTAATAACATCCCACATTGGATAAAGACACTTTGTTGGATCCTTTCTTGGTATTTGGATTTTTTGAATTGAGAGATTTCAGTTAGTTACCTAATTTCTCCAAGCTATAAAATAGTCCTCATACAGAAATTTTCTGAACTTATAAACTATTTGCTACACAGTAGTGGTAGGACAAAAATAAATCTACTCTTTGAAAAAGAGAAAAATTAGGAGAGGCCGATATTTGCCAAATAAATTTTTGTTGGGGTGCTAAGGCACAAGGGTCCTGATTTATTTCAGTAGTTTATTCAATTTAATTTAAAGTAAAATTCTGATAATAACATTCCTAATTAGGTAGTTGTTTTCAGGTTCTCCGGTTTCTCAACCTAAATTCCCCAAAATACCTGCTGATTTTGAGCAATACATTAGATGGCACTATTCACATAGCTTAGGGCAGCATTCACTGGTGCTGTTCTATCACACAGACCCAAATACACACCTTCTTTGGGGATTTTATACTGCTCCAGCTCTGTTTCTAAAACTGCTAGTTTCCTGGCCCCTTTTTATGCTTTGGGTAGAACTAAGGAGAAAAAACCAAACATGTATAAAAACATTAGTAATTGTGGATATTCCATGATAGACATAAAAGCATATTCAATGTCTCCTCAATGCTTGTACCTTACTTCAGCAATGAGCAAAAACATAGTAAATCATAGCTGTTGTTTATTTATAGCTATTTAAGATTCACAGAAATGCATGTTGCTCTTATTTGATAATGTATATTCACCTAAAAGTAATGAGATGTCTCAGTCATTAAAAACGATCAGTTTTGAATCACATTCTTTATTAAAAATTGTCCCCAATTTAAAAGTTTGATTAGATTTCACATTATTTTGTTGCTTTTTTCTATTTTGCCTTTTTTTTACCTTGACCTTTTGACTTTTTAAATGAAAACCTCTATTCTAACCTTCCTTATGCTTCTATTTATTTTTAGCCTTAAATCCAATAAAGATAATTTCCCTGGTCCAAGGCTGACTTAACTCCCTCTGAGCAGAGTCCATTTGGCACATGGACCAGATGCCAAATAATTTAATATGTCTTAGATGCCATCGAGAAAATATCTCAAAAGTCTAAGTCTGGATGCCTTTTGGCGTTAGGGCATGGCTTTCTTTTGGAAGATTTAACTTGAACAAACAAGTCCTCAAGTCACTGTTTTTCTCCAAATAGCTGAATAGTTTGCCCTCTCTAATTTCCACCACCAAGTAATGTCTGTTTTCCAGTTTTCCAGAAACCCTGGGACCTCTTGACCCAGGAAGGTAGGACGCCATATGTTAAATCCACTTAGACTAAATTTAGAAGCATCTTTCCCCCTACCCCAAGTGAGATCAAGCAGTCTTCACGAAGAGCAGAGGAAGGACTCCAGAAGCAAGTTAGAGAAATAAAGGGGGCTTTGTAATACCTGAGGTTTAACCCTTTTTAGTCTTTCCAGGAGCATCAGAGATCTTAGGTATATGTAATCATAAAAAATATTCAAATGGAATAAAATGTTTTAGGGAGATGAACACTCAAATTATGTGTGTTAAAAGAATGCTATCTAAGTGACTAATAATGATATCTGATTACATCTACAAAACTTTTACATAAAGAGATGTTATAGGCTATAATACTCTACTTGATAGGTAAGAAAATAAGAATTAGAGTTCAAATTTACAGATGTAAGACCAATACCTACATCTTCTGACTCCTACTTGCTCTGTCTAACAATCTGGATTATGTATATCCCATTTAAACTTCAACTTACATTTGCCTTGACTTTTTAGCATCAGGCAAAAGCTACAAGTTACTTTGTTTTTTGGTCAGGAAACAATTATGAGAGTAGCTAGACAGAGACCCCTTTCTCCTATGGCTAAATTGCCGTATTACTTTCAGGTTAATCTGACCACTTTGGGTGTCACTTTCCTCTGGATTTTAAGGATTTTTCAAAGAGGGCATAATATTATAGAGAATTCATGTTTTAAGGGAAAACGTAAGCAGAGAAATGCCCTTTAAGTGAGAATTTCCATCCAAAACTAAACAAAAATTTAGAGAGTTCTGACAGACTATGTTAGCTTCTTAATATCCACCGTATGTCTTATTTTATTCAGGGACAAGAGGAAAGGGTTAGTGCTTATTTTCACGGATTATATAAATAACAGCCCTGAAATTGCTTATTTCTTCTAGGTGATAACGTTTTGGGTTGTACTAAATAAAATGTGAAGGAAAAACTTACAGCTATCACTAATTATTAATAGAAACAGCCCAGGTAGGTCTCTAGTTAGTGCCTACAAAATTTTAGACTGTGAGTTTTCAGAGGGTGGATTGTTTTATAGCTAGAGATGAGGGTGATGGCTTTTAGAGGTGTCAACATTAATATTTTCATTATCTGTTGTTAATTTTTCTCTTTGCTATTCTCAGGCTTAGCTGAATGACCTACAAATCTGACTTTTAAAAAATTAAACATCTAACTATATTTGTTACTATTTTTCTTCTTCCAATTAAGACACTAAACAGCCAGTTTCTCAGTCTTCTTTCCATCCATCTCCTCTGTAGAACTGGGAGGAGAGCCGGCCTGCTGCAGTGCCCAGGGGGAAGAAAGGCCTTCACATTTGCGGAGCTCTCTCTCTGTCCAGGCACTGTGCTAACCTATTACATATGTGGGGGTATAATATTTCAAAGTGCTAATTGTCTTGTATAACTGCCAGTTCTCCCCAGCTTGGCAGCTAAATGGAAAAGCAACATGGCTGTGGGGACGATTTACAGTGGGGAACAAAGTTCTTTAGCTTTTAAGTTCAAAGGGCACCATCTGGGTATGAGACAGGAAAATTTTTGAAAAGGAATGCAGTCAGTGAGAACAGGTTTTTCTTCCGCATTCAAGACTAAAGAGAGAAAGGAGCCTAGAGCTTGTAATCAGGTCCTCCCCAAAGCTGCCCAGTTCCAAAAACACGAGACTGGATGCTACTTCATTCCTTGCAATGTGCTTGCCACTGCTGCTTCCAAGGCCACCCAGAATGGGCAATTTTGCAAAGGACTGTGGATTGAGGTGTTTTGTTTTGTTTTGTTTTTGTGTCAGGGGCAGAATTTATCACAAAATGGGTGTAACTGAATATAATGGATATTTGCTGAAGAAATAATTGAATATCTTCGTTGGCCTCACAGATACTGAATGGTGGTGGATGTATCTCTTTTATTCTTCCTCATCTTTGAGCATACAAACAAACAGGTCTTGTCTCTCTCTCCCTTGTTAATGTGGTCATTTGGGTTCAGGGAGTTCACCAAGTTCACAGACTTCTGCTCCAACGACCTCAGCTTGTAGGAGCATCGCTATGAGTATTCTCTAGCCTGGTGGCAATCTTTGCAAATTTCCCTCTCTTTTTTTTAAAACCACACTTTGCTTATCCACTCCTGGGAACTCATCATTGGCTGTCTGGCTTTTATTTTTCTTAATTCCCTGTCTCTTTACTGCATGTTTTGTCTTATTCCCTCCAGCATCTGCAGGATACTTCCCTGGCAATGCGCAAGATAGAAAGGATTACTTATTTTTGTTAGAAAATTGTCATTTTGGAAGCAAAAGTTTGACTTCCAGAAGTGAAAAATTTAACATACTACTAAGAGGAATCGTCCCCAGAAAACCAGCCAGATTTCTTTCTGACTCCTTTTCCTGAACTTGTATTTTTAAAGCATTCTTGCAACAACCATCTTAGAGGCCCAGTGAGCACCAGCTGCTTGGACCAGAGAGAGGAGATAAATTCTTCTACCTGCGTGTGCTCTGTGGGCTGTGTGGCCATGGCAAGGGACCTGGGGTAGAGTTAGGGCCTTAGGCTCATGCACAGTCTGTGGCACAGATGTCACTTTGGATAAATCCCTTGTCTCTGTCTCAGATTTTCATCTGCAAGACGGATTTCTACTGCAACTGAATTAGGAGAAAATGAGATGAGAGATACACAAACATTTTCAAGATAAAGATGCTTTTAAAATGCAGAAGGGAGGTGTTATTCTGTGGCCATACGGTGATAAAAAATTCACTGTCATTTGTAAAGACTAATAGACTTCAAATATACGTATTATTTAGATTGAATTTCTTTTAAGATTGGATTTTCAAGCAAATCTATTTGGAAGACAAGTACAATTTGGACATCTTCATGTTTCATAAGTTAAACCAAACACTTTTTTTAAAAAAAGCAAAGTGTGTTGGTTATGTCAGAGTCTTGCATTTACTTAATCAAAGTAACAGGCAAATTAAAAGTCAGTATGAAAGGAAAAGTGTCTACAATGAACATTGACTATGGAATTTTTGCTTTTTAAGAGGAATTCTTTAGTTCTAGCCTTTAGATAAAGGTATCTTTTTAATACTTTCTGGTGACAATCAAATGCAAGAAAACACTGTTTTAAAGAATAAAAATCTTCAAAGTTGGCTATAGCATATTTACTTTATTAAGAACAAACCCAGTGAAGTTTTGGTTTTTATACAAAGACTTGCAATTTAAGTAAAAAATACAGATTCATGTCACACTGAACTCCTATGTGGCCTATTGAAAAATTGATAGATAATATGCGTAATCATTTCTATCTTGTTAAAAACAACGATCAAATAAGAGCTTGCTTCTCTTCAAGTGTTGTGATGTAGCAGAAAAGTACAAGACTTGGCCAAGGTTTAAGGCTCCCAGATCGATGTAGTTCAGACAGCTGCAACATGAGAAGGGAGGAGGGAAATAGGGAACTGCAGAAAAACTCTCTCGTTTCTGCAGAAAAATGGAGGAAAGTGGAAGAAAACATAATTTGCCTCAGAAATGTAAATCATCCCAATCTTCCATAAACTCAATTTCTGGGATGAGTCATAAGCATCACGGCTCTCATCTCATCCCCTCCCCACTACATGCAAAACTGTGAGGAAATTTTAAATCTCCAGGTATGATGAAGTCAATATTTTACATTGGAATGTTATTTCTGATTAGGGACACAACACTCTTGCCATTTAATCCACAAACTGTTGAGTCTTTCTATCTTTCTTTCTTTCTTTCTTTCTTTCTTTCTTTCTTTCTTTCTTTCTCTGTTTTTCTTTCCTTTCTTTTGGTGAATATTTCTATGCATAGGGGAATGAGGTCATTCTCCTTCAAGCTCGGGGAAACCTTCTCTCCAGTAGCTAATTGTGTCTTGGACCAGTACTTAGCACAGTACCTTGTTCATTGTGGGGGCTCAATCAGTGTTTTTAGTTAAAATTTAAGAAATGAAATTATCCAGTTTACATAGTATTTGTGTTCAGGGAACAGAAATTATAAATATAGCTTTACAACAAAGAGAATAATAATACTGCTCTAGAACCAGTTCAGCAAAAGATTGTACAGACAACTGAAAAAAGTGTACTGAAAAATTTAGAAAAAAAATATGATTTCTGAAAAGTTTGCCCTGAGAAAAGTAAAAGAATGTATTTTTATATGGTAGAATTGGGCAGGTTTCTCCATGTGCCTCTGGCCCTGGTCCTGAGGTCTATTCCCTGCCGTGGTATGTTTCCTAAATATATAGCTTTTATGAACATTCATGGACAGGGCTCTGTGTGACTGTAAGTTTTTATTTCTCTGGGATAAATGCCCAAGAGTGTAACTGCTGAGTGTGTGGTAAGTATATGTTTAGTTTTGTATGTTGAGTTCCATGTTAACTTCATTCCTAGCTTTGTAATACTCTTTTCATAAAACCTGGAAATAATCATTCTCTTTCCTTTAGCACTGACACACTTACTTTTGAAATGTTGGAAACAAAAAAATCTTCACTTTCTGTAGAAAATGGTTGACCCTGCAAATACATGTGCCTCTATTTTTTTTAAACCCTCATAACTGAAAATATAAGAAAGAAAAATGGACAAAGAATAAAATTCTATATTCTATAAAATTAAAAATTTTATAAAATTGAAATTTTATAAATTCTATAAAATCTAAAATGTAGTAAAATTAAACATTTTATAGCATTCTAGAAAATTAAACATTTGAAAAAATTCTGTAAAAGTAAACATTTTATAAAATTAAAAGTTTAATTTGAGCCGGGCGTGGTGGCGCACGCCTTTAATCCCAGCACTCGGGAGGCTGAGGTAGGCGGAGCGTTGTGAGTTCGAGGCCGGCTTGGGCTACAACGTGGCGCAAGGCCGGCCTGAGCTACATAGTGCGACCCTGCCTCGGAAAACCAGGGCCGGGAGTTTGGCTCAGTGGCTTAAGCGCCTGCCCTGGCAGGCGCGAGGCTGTGAGTTCAATCCCCGGTGCCGCAAAAAAAAAAAAAAAGTTTAATTTGGCTCTGGTTATATCTACTAGCTATCATCTTCAACAAGTCACATGCATTCTATATAATAAAAATCAAATGACAATGTCAAAAAATTATAAACTCACATTAACACTAAAAAGGAGACTTACCCACATCCATCTGCCTGTGTTACCTCAGGGCTGGCTGATGTTGGCATACAGGGGAAAGAACAATCTCGTGTTGAAGGTACCATTGTGAAGTAAGTGCTCTGAGTCATGCCTTAAATCAAACTGCCGCATAGATGTAGTCATTTACCTTTGTGCATATAACTTTTTTCTTGGGTTATATTTTTACTGAAGTAAAATAGACATACCCTGAGAAGCATTTAAGTGTATTATATGATGAACCTTTAAAAATATATGCACTCAGGTAAACAACACCTCAATCAAAAACTACGTATTTTTTTTAATTACCCAAGAAAGTTTCCTTGGCTATATCCCTGGCAGTCTTCATTTCCATCTACAACCATTGTTCTAAACTCTAATTTCATAGACTCACGATGTACTTCACAGAAGTGAATGATGTAGCACATAAGGGTTTATGCGGAGTTTCGTTTATTCCACACTATGCATGCCTACTGTGGCTTGCTCTCTTTTTATTGCCAAATAGTATCATCTTGTATTACTGTTTTCCTGTTGATATATATCTGAGTTGTTTTTATATACAATGAATAATGCTCTTATAAGTAGCTATATGTACATACATTCTTAACATTCTTGGAAGTAATACAATGGAATGAAATTTCTAGTTGATAAAATGTATGTTTAAAAGATTTCCCGGTATATTTTCCAAAGCCACCAAACATCTTTAAAATTCTACTGGACCATTTTTAAGTGATATAATCACTGATATAGTTGATATTAAATCCATTTTCTAATCTTCACTTTCTAGTTGTTCTATCATTTTTTTCATGTTTTTTTTGAACTTTTTGAATTTCCTAAAAATGTCTTTATCATTCCTTTTTTTTCCTTCAACTTTTTAAGGTGCACTTAGTTAATCATATTAGCAATCACAGTAGAAAACCGTGATATAAAAGAGTCTAATATAAACTATATCTTTGTCATTTTTTAGATTACAAAAACATTTTAGACCACTGTGACACTGTTTATTGGCACATTTGCTTTTTCATTATGGTTGTCATGCATATTAATTCTATAAATATTTTCAGCAAATAACATGAAATTATAATAATTTTTCAATCTATATTTATCTAGATTTACCCATGTATTTAAGAATTCTTTTTTTTTTCTGGCATTTCTAGGTGTGTCTTAAATTTTCCTTTTGCATGAAAAAGTGTTTTAATAGTTCTTGTATGTAAGTCTATTGGCAGTTATTATAGTTTTAGTTTGTCTAGAAATGTTTGATTTCTTTTTGAAGACTATTATCCCTTGGTGTAGATGTCTAAGTTGGCAGGTTTTGTTTTTGATGTTCTTTAAACTGAAAGCTATCATTTCATTGTCTTTTTTTTCCTCTAAATTTCCTTCTTTTTATTTTGTGCTTTAGGGCCTCCAGAATGGTAGGCAAGTGCACCACCCCAAAACTGCACCTCCAGTCATTGACTTCGCTTATTTCTGTTGAAAACTTTGCTGTAGAGATTATTTTGTTTCTTGTAAGGAAAAGCTTATGATTTTACTTCAGCTACTTTGAAGATTATCTCTGTTCTTGTGTTTCAGCAGATCTTAATAGTTTTCCTAGGTGTGTTTTTCTTTGTATTTATCTTGCTTGAGGTTTATATTGCTTTTTAAAATCTGTTGTTTGATACTCTTTATGTGTTTTGAAGTTCTCTTTGCTATTATCTCTTTAAATGCTGTTTCTTTCTGTTTTCCACTTTTCATGGGGACTCTAGGCTCACAGGTACTAGACTGTGGAATCTCGTCTAACCTTTGCATAGTCTCTTTTCTCTATCTTCTCATTTTGTTCTCTTGTCCTTTAAATTGTGTATTTTTCCTACTGACTTGCTTTCTGGTCATTATGCTTACCTCATTTTTGTTTAGTTAGCTATTATGTTTACCTACTGTATTCTTTATTTCATTGATTATCATTTTTATTTCTAGAGATTTGATTCCTTCATCAAACAGATACGTTTCTCAGTGAAATGGTTCATCTTGTCAGTTAGTTCCTTCAGTAATTGTAAATTTATGGCTCATAACACCGTCATTTCTATGTTATCTGCATCCGTTTCTGTCAGACATTTCTCTGCAGACCCTGCCCGGCTGGCTTCTCCGTGCTTACCCTCTCTCAAGGCCATGGCCCCTCAGGACTCCGACTGTTGGCTCTTCCATTCTGAAAGGCTGAGGCAATGTCTGCTCAGCCTCCCTGCCCACATTCTAAATGTCTTGACTGCCATTTTTTTCCTGCTTGTGGAGAGCGGATAATTTAAGGAGAAGTGGTGTGAAATGTGAAAATCAGTCTTAGGAATTTCCATAGTCTTTGGGATTTTGGGCACTTCAATTTGGGATGCCCTGCTAGCTCTCTAAAACTTTCAAGCAGATTCTCAAATGTGTTTTGTCAAGATTTTCCAGATGCTCTTGGTCACAAGACCAGTGTACAGTAGTCTGTCATAGCCAAAGGTTTATATCTCATGCCTTTATAGCCAAGTCAAATGATTCAAAAGCCAAAGAACGCCTGGGGCTGTGTCTCAGTCCAAAGATCTATGGAATTTTTAGCTCCAGGACAGAAACAAGCTGTTGTCAGGTGAACTGATCTCCAAGTTACCCACAAGCAAAGTTCCGATCAAAGAACGGAAGCTTATCTCTGACTTTCCTGCCTCCAGTCCTGTCTCTTTAAAAAGCAGAAGCCTGGTAAAGTCTACTCTGAGGAGAAGCCATGAGGTCTACTCATGGTTGTTGCAAAACAGCTGAATTTTGCTGGGCACTTGGGAAGTGACATACTTGGGAAGTCGAGGTAGGAGGATTGCAAGTTCAAGGCCAGCCAGGGCAACCTAGCTAGCTCCTGTCTCAAGATAAAAACAAAAATCAAGGCTGAGGATATAGCTGAGAGGTACACCACTTGCTTAGCATGTGTGAGGCCCTGGGCTCAATCTCTGGTACAGTACTGTGGAAAAAATAGCTGAATTTTCACAATTTTTGACTGATTATTATATTATAGACATATTATAAAGCACAAGGCAATTCTGTCATATCTACAAACAGAAGTGAAGATTGATAGATATAATTTTCTTAACATCTTGTGCAGTATCTGTGCTATTAGGTGAAATATCTTAATCAGATTCCCTGCCACTCCCTCATAGAACATGCATGTACACCCCATTCACACACAAAAGCCTTCCAAAATTTGTATGTAAATTTAAATTTAAGATCGATCAAGAGAAATAACACCAATTTCTGTTTCAACATTTGAACTAAAATACTACAAGAATCAGTTTTATTTTCTGAGTTTTCAGGAATTTTTATTTAGCAAAAGGAGAATTATTGTCACTAAAAGACTAAAGGCACAATTAACAAATAATTGATTAACTACTGTAATAAATCAGAGTAACAGAATTAGAAAATAAGCTTATAAATACAAGTATGGTTCACTCATTTCCTTTCAGTTATAAAGAATTATATTCCTTTTAACATTAAAATTAAGGCATTCTAATGTCTAAATTTTTCATTTTCCTACATTCTAAAGATTAATCTCAAAATCCTTAGAAAAAGAAAACAAATTGCAGACAAATTTTAAAAACTGTGAACCTTTTAACTACTGAATATACTCTGAAAAGGAACATTTCCTAATATTTCAGCATCTACTGGTTAAATTTAAATTGTATTACAATGCTTTTCTGCATGGGCAATTTTACGCGTTTTTCTTTTTAAAATTCAAGTTCTATTTTCTTTGTGGTAGGGGAGCTTATTGTATAGCAATCCTATAATAAGCACACAAGGGAAAAAATGCTCCTTGGTAAAGACAACTGTTTCTTTTCATTGATGGCTTCCAAATTTGAAATATCCACTATTACATTTTTAAAAAGTGAAACACAGATATTTCAAAGGCTGGGTATAAATTATAAGGAATTCTGACACTCTATTCAAGAAAATTGAATTATATTTGAGGTAATATGACAAGTTTTGAGAACACAATCAAAGCCTTTGATATTAGGAAATGCATATTTATCTACATTAATGTTTGCCACCTAAATCCTTTATGAATACATTGTGGAGAGCTGTTGGGTGGGCGGGGCCTCTGTCTTCTATGGTTCTGACAGGCAGTCCTCAGTGCCCAGGGAACCCTTAAATGTTGTGATTATAGAACTTCTGTTGTAATCAGGGGGCTAAATGTAGTTTTACATGCTCTCTAAGTACTCATTCTCTTTATTCACTCTCTTTTGGTAGTTGTCTAAAAGCCAGAGCCCTGCAGGTTATTTTGCTTAGAGATGTTGAAGCCAGACTGCCAAAAATCTTTTCCTACAGCTTTTAAAAAATCGTTTCTCAGATGTACAGGAATTCTTATTTGTCAAAAATCTGCATGAATCTAAAATTAAACACAACAACAGCAATTCGTGTTGAAAAGAATTTATAAAGAAGGAAACCATGGCAACTGAATCATTTATTTTTAACTGCACCAACCCTTATCTTTACCTTCATCCCCAAACTAAGCACGCTAAAGCCACAGCTTCCTCATGCTGCCTTATTCCCACTGTAATTCTGCAAGTCAAAAATAGCCACAGGAATTGTCATATTTATATTAGTAAATACTGTGCAAGCCAGGCTTTACTTCCTATTTATCCGTTCACATTATCCTGCAAACAGCCCTTGAGGAACTTTGGTGGTTGTGAAGGGGAATTTCAGCTACCTCACACTACAGGGGCAGTGCCACTGCTAATGTCTACTACCAGCTTTGTGGTGATTGGATCAGGGTCTGATTTAATCACCGAAGGATCCCATATCTCGTCAGAAGTAGGGTGACCATACAGGGCAAAGGCAGATGTCACTGAATCACCTCCCCTCATAGGTTCCCTTAGCACCTATGGTTCCTGTCTGTGCATGGTTCCCAAAGTGCCCTGCTTTTGCTAGGCTGCTGTCTTTCACATTCCTATGCTTTGGTCACAGTGCTAGGAGAGTTCACCCTTTACAGTGTGGATGTTTCCTTAACCACAGATTGACAAGCTTAGGGCAAGGGCTGTTTTCACTACTATGTCTTCAGAGTGCCCATCAGAAATTTTTACATGATGGGCCACACTGGAAAATAGAAGCATATCTTCCTGAAAATAATTTAAAAAACAACTCATTTTTCAGAACGGTATACACCTGAAAATCTCGCAGCCTATTTTAATAAATACCAATGAAAAAGATACGATATTTGAAATTTTTTTTAAATTCTTCTGATCTGATTTCTGTTAGCTCAGTTGCATGAAAAACCAAAGTATGGGACCATACCTGTTGGTTCAGTTGAGCAAGTCATCCCACAGACTTTATTTTTAATGATCAAAGACCTGAGTGATAGAAAAAGGCTCAAGAATATGTTTAAGGCATAAAGGATAATAACTCAATAACTCAACCAAGTCATAGATATTCTGAAGGAAATGAAAAATATAATGGTCAAACAGACAAAGCTCTACTTGCCTATGAACGACACTCAGGAGTAAACAAAAGACCAAAGAAAGTTACAAAAGGAGGACAGCAGACTGTTGCTCTTTGTGGCTTATTTTTAGCTTCTTCATTTGTTTCTGTGACTCATGTCTCAGAACTTCCCCCCACTTATTGGTCTATAGATTTATTTGCCTGACTTCATTTCAATGTAGGCTTTCTAGGATTTGAGTCAAGGTTACCAGATATTTTTGAATAAACATTTGGCAAATTCTCATGTAGATATTTGAAGAAAAGTAATGAATGTTTGCCAATAACATTCGATGCCACATTTTCTTTGAAGTAAAGGAAAGCAAAACAAACAAAAACATTATTTACTTTTATGAAAGCAGGAAAAGCCAAAAGTATATTGTTTTTTCAGCTTCGGTACAGAGAAACAGAGTCTTCCTTTCCTTGGAGGAATTATGAGGAGAAAAGTAGGAATATCATACAATTTCTCTGTTTCCACAGCTGCAGTTACTTTGTTTTCTGTGATTGCTTCTTTGTTTCCAATATCTCCCACTTTTGGTAGCACCTCTGAAGATTTATTCAGCAAATATTTATTTTGCCCCTGCAAGGAATGAGTCACTGCCCATGATAAATGATAACTGTAGAAGTCTGGCCACAGACTTGGGAAATGCGAGGGAATCCAGGTGTAAATAAGGTTTAGAATAGCCATCTCTCACCATCCTGATGGGATACAAAAAGTAAAGCTGCTTATTCAGCAAGGAAAAAAATATTAGGACCACAAAAGTAATGAAAAAGGAAACAGATATTTTTCTGCATTTCACGGCATATTGTGAAATGACTGTCCTTGAAAGAAACTAAATTTTGATAATATACTCCAATGAAGAAATGAGAAAAAAATAAAATCTTATCTTTTCTGAGTCTATGGACAGCTTTGTTATGTTTGTTAATCTGAATGTCTCTGACTAAGAAGGATCATTAAAAAGTGCAGATGAAGTCCAAGCTAACACAATGTAGTATTTGGATATAAAGTTAAATTAACATGAAGCATATTAGTTAGGTAAGCGAGTGGCAGGGAAGATTTGGAAATATCTGAACAGTATTTCCAACCACTGAGGCACATTGAAGAGCATATTCAAATTTATTTATTCATGTTTTCATGCTGGGGATTGAACACAGGCCCTTGGGCACTTTCTATCACCAAGCTGTACCCCACCTCTTTAAATCTGTTGTCATTGAAGGCATACCCCAAGAAAGAACACCAAAGTTAGCAACAGGGAAAAATTGAAGATTTTCCCCCTTGATATTTTATTTTTGCCATGCTGTTCTTAAAGTATCTGTTGTGCAATAGGATAAAAACAGTAAGTACTTGCAACAATCAAGGCAAAGGGAAAAGGAGGCTGGAAACAACTGAGATTAAGGAAGCCACAGGAGCAGGACTAGGAGAGGTGTGAATGTCAGGAGGCACTGCATCCCTGCCAGGAGAGCACCCCACCCGGCATTCTGGGCATGATCCTAAATGGGGAACAGGCAGCTACATGTCTCATGCTGTCCATCAGCTAAATCCAGCATAGTTGTTCAGAGCAAGCATAATTATTCCTACTCCTTAGACTTGAGAAATCTCTCTCTCTCCCATAGGGCCTCATAAAAAAAGCCAGTGAGTCATCTGGTGTAGCTCCTGGAAAGGGTCTTCACTGGCGCCAGGCATTTCGTAGAGGAACTGCTGCTTGCAGTCTTATATCCACTCTTGTATTCCCTGGAGTCTCATATTCACTCGCTACTCAGTAAATGAAGCCATGGAACTTCAGGACTGAGATGAATCTACTGGAACACAAAGGCCTGGGTCACCTTTCGGGCTCCATCTAATAGTAAAATTCTGTTTCTTGGCTTCTGATTGTTATAGCACATCCTCAAAAAGCTGTATTTGCTAACATTTTCAGCTTGGAATGACAGAATATTCTTGCAATAAGACTGTGTAGTTGTTTTTGGATGTATGCATTCAAATTTCTTACTCACTGATCTCCAGTGCTAGACAGAAGTCCAGGAAAGAAAGAGTATCCATAATGTGACTTTACAGGGAATCCTTAATATGAGGAATTTTTAACTGATAGCAAGGGAGTAGCCACTATGAAGAGTTAATGGGTACTGAAAGACCACCCCTATTAGACAAGGAGCAGTTGGAAAGGGGCATCCTACACTGGCAGAGTGGCATCATCCTCAGTGCCGATAGTTGGACTTTATTGGAGAGGCTGCTATGGATCTACCGGCTGGATGGGAAATTCACTGGTGAGGGCTAAACCTGGGCCATTGACAGCTGGGTGGAGGCAGAGAGGAGGGGAGTGCAGGTAATGATCTACATAAAGGTTTGCACTGGGGCTACTGCTAAGCTTGCTAGAGGGAATGTTATGAGACCTCTCATAACAGCAAACTCTAGGAGCCAGAAGAAAGGAAACAACCACCTCAAGAGAAGCCTCTTTCTCTGGAACTGTCCATCCTTTAACATCTTCTACTGACAAAGCTAAACATGTAAGGTGCCAGCAAAAGAGGAACACTTTGAGATTTCAGTTCTATTCTTACAAAACCTGGGAATGGTGGGTAAACTTGGAACTGTGGGGCAGTAAATGGATAATCGCCATACTTGCATTTCTTCCAACTCATTAGATCCCAAGATGTGCAATATGCGTTTACAAATGCTCATTACCCATTTTATACAACAATGTGTAATGTGATATATATTACAGGGTTCAGGTGGCTGGGGAAAGAGACAGTGGCAGTGGGCTAGGTTATCAGTAATGTTTCCAAAGGATCAGTAATAGTCAACAAGGAAAGTATGCTAAATAATTATACTGTTTAGCTGCATTGATTTTCTCATATTCATGGCATGGAAGCTTGTGGTTTAAATGATCAAAACCTCACTGAATAAGCCAGAGATCATCTGCAAAAGAAGAATGCCATGGCTTATATCAAGACATCTGCCAAGAGCCTCATGTACTCATAGGTGGGGCATTTGGAAGATGGTTAGATTATGGGACTTACAGCAGACTTGCTGTTGTAAGGTGAGATCTGGTGGGCAGAGGTGAGTCAATGAAGGCGTGGCCTGGAACGGGTTTATCTCCTTCACTAGCTCCTTCTTTCACTCTGTTTCCTGGATGCATGAGGGGAGAAGTTTTCCTCTGCGCAAGCCCATTCCCACGGGCAATTCTAAACCATGCCATTGTGCCAAGTTGTCCTGCTTCGGAGTCAGCCAACTGTGGACTGAAACCTGTACAAACAGTCCAAAATAAATCCTTTCTCCTTTAAGTTGATGGTGTGGGGTATCCTGTTCCATAATGAGAAAGTGACTAAGACATTGGGTCTTGGGGATACAGAGAATGTTAAAAAATTTAAAAAGCCCCAAAGATTTAATAGAGATAAATGCTTTTGAAGAAGATGCATAATTGCTGTGAAAGCAGATAACAGGGAGACTTCACCTACTCTGGTAGAGAAGACTGGAAAGAATTCCCAATTACAAAGACAGTCATTAAGTTTGAACTGAAAGGAAGAATTGATGGTCTAACAGCAGAGTGGCAGGAAAAACCCAGGACTAGAGAACCTGCAGAGTGACACTATGAAGAGAAAGAATAAACTTCCAGGAACTGAAGGTCTGTGGCTGAAACCAGAGGATTTTGGAAGGGTTCACCAAGGGAGAAAAATTCTGCATCAGATTTTGTCTGTACTATGTACTCTGCTGGGTCTCTAGCTTGCCCACAATACAGCTTTGAACTCACCAACCACTCTGATTGCATAAGCCAATCCTTTATAACATAATGTCTTCCTCTATCTATGTATATGCATTTCCTGTTGACTGAGTGAGTTTTTATTGCTTAGTTACTGAGAACTCTGACTAAAGCAGATGTTGATAGATAGGCAAACACCTTAAATCCTTGAGATTTTAATCTCTGTCTTAGTCTTTCTTTCTTGGGAGCAATTTTTCCCTCCTGGGAACATTTGTCAAGTCTGCAGTCATTTTTGGCTATCATCAAGATGATATTATTGGTATCTAGAAGATGAAAATGAGGCTTATCTTTGTAAATGGAAACAGTGTCCCACAACAAAGTCCTAGCCCATAGTTGAGTGCTCCTTTGTCCATGTGAATGGACAGCCTTTGAGGTATTTTAGGAAAGACTGGACGTGCAGTGCGAAGGTGAGGTGGTAGGAGGAGAAGGCAGTGAGAGTGAACATTTGTGCTTCAAAAATATCTTTCTCTGGGGAAAGCACAGAGTAGATACAGATCCAAGACATATTACTGTTAATATTAACCTTGCATAATTGTAAGTAATATTTGTTTACTATTTTTCATTCTGTTTTTTTTTTTTTAATCAGGACTATAAAAACTGCGGACTGTATCTTTCAGGAGGGAAAGAAGTCAAGAGCCCTTTTCAAAGGGCTTAACAAAGGGAAAAATCAAAACATGGATAATATTATTCAGTCATCTGACTTAGATGACAAGTTACAGACCTCTGTGAAATTAAGGAATCAACTTATTTCCTATCAACTCAACTTTGATGCCTAAAACTGGTTTCAGGTAGGAAAGCAATCATTTCTCTTAAATTTTCAAATGGGTAAGTAGTATGGAAGCCTAAGATGCCACGATCATTAATATCCTAGGGGAAAGTTAATGTGAAGTAAATTTTCAAAGTTTTAATTTGAAGCCACAGGGTCCTTAGCTGATCTGTGGGGAAAGGATTTTTGACTACAGTAGAAGGGTTCTGGATGTGAAAAAGTATGCTCAAATAGCATGGTATGCATAGGCAAGGTGCTCTCTAGTTTATTCTTCTTGTCCATAGTTGTCAGACTTAATATACCTCACTTTTAACTCTGGAAGGGTGATGTTTTAACCACTAGACAGCTTTTCATCTAATACCTTCTGTCCAGCCATCAGGAAATCTATACGTTACAGACTGTGCTGGATTGACCTAGTGGTTAACTTGTAACACCCAGCTGAACTGAATCAGCATGGTGCTAAGTGTGGCTGGTCCACCTGAGGGCTGTTGCCAACACAAAAAGGAGAACTGGAGAGGAGAAGTGGCATTGTTGGTTCTCCTATTGCTGTTGGTTCTGTTGGAGAGCTTGTCAAGCTTCTTTCCTGATATCAACTTGGCTGTTATCATCATCAGAGGAGTTGCAGACCTTGTTGTCACTGAGAATGACTGTGGTTCACTTTGGGGGAGCTCTGTTCCTTACTTTGAGCATCGCTTCCTGGCTCCAGAGGGGAAGATGTGTGCTGCTCAATCTCCTGGAGAAACTTGTCACCGTGGCTTCCTGATGTGAACTCAGCTGTTCTCATCATTGGAGGAGCTCAGGACCTCACTGTTGCTGAGGATGGCTGTGGTGCTTTTTGGGGAGCTCTGGTCCTTACTTTGAGCATCGCTTCCTGGCTCGAGTGCAGAACCCTCAGCCTACTGGCACAGATCCTTCATCCTGCTGGCACAGAGTTTCTAACTTCCACTGTTGACCTTTGGGCCTTTCCAGTGCAGGTCTGTGAAACAGACTTGCATGAGACATTGTTGTGGGCTCTAGTTGGACTCAGGGTGGGGATGGGGGCATTGTCATGGGCTCTAGGTTTTCAACTGGACTCATTCAGGACATTGCTGTGAGATCCAGGCCCTCAGCTGGATTCTTTGGATCTTTAATGTGTGGACAGATTTCCTGTACTCTTTTGTATTTGACTCTTTGGGTGACTGTTATAAAATAATCCTATAAATTATGTGTCCTGTATCAAATTGATTTCCTTGCAAACCCTGACTGCAACACAGACGTACTTCTATAAACAGACTTCGACAATATTTTTAAAATGACTATTTTTCAAATCTCTTTAAAATGAATGACAAATACTGAAAAATCTTTGTTGCAAAGAATTTAACTAGACTGGATCAGTTGGCAAGCTCTTAATTTTCCTTCTAAATTCAGATTCAACCAGCTATATTGGCTTACCTAGGACTAACTTCATCAATGTGCCAATTTTCACTATATTTTGAAAGTATAAAAAACCTCTTTTAAGCCTCAGAGAAAGAAAAACTGTCAGGACAGGTTGTGGATGAATGCTAAAAAAACTAGTGGAAATAGCTAAGAATAAAACTGTCCCTCAAATAGATATTAAAATATGTCTATCTTGATGCATAAAGGAAAAAATAAAAAGAGCCTTCATGGTGGTTGGGCAATACATAACCACAGAACTATTCCTTAAGTAGACAAATCTTAGAGTATCACAATTCAAAACATTCTACACATTCTCATCTTGGTGAAAAAGTACACATCATTTTTTCTGTGTCAGACCTTCTAGATACTTATATTAACCTATATTCTTCAAGTTTTTTTCCCTGTTTCTTAAAGAAGCAAATTACTTCCTACTAATCTGCAGTGTGTACTAAGGAAATTCTTTAAAATTGATATCATAAATGGTAAATGAGACTGGAGACTTACCGTTGTACATAGCAAGTAATGGAATAGGCAATCCAGAGCGTTTCATGCACATATATACAAGCATGTACTCTCTGGCTTCCTCATGTGTATTCAAGTTGGCTCCAACATCACATTTTACTCCTAGTGGAGTAAAATTCACCTTTCACTCACTCCTGATAAGAGGCATTACATTTCCTTAAGAGGGAAGCGATCTAGAGAGTGGTTAAAAGGCAGTGTTGGTGAACACGCAGCTGTGAGGTGAAGTCTGCAGTTTTTAATGATGGGAGCCTAAAGGACTGGAAGTACAATTTATAAAAGTACCAACCCTCCTTCCTCTCGCTAACACGTTTTAAATCAAAGAAAGCAAAGATTTTAAAAACAGGAACATGGGGCCACATGTTTACAGTGTAGTCCCTGAAATCAATCTACTCTACTGGAGGAAACTTTTGAGTGTTACAGCATTTTCCTTTGTGCTTTTTAAAAAAAATTTTTAATATTTATCCTCTCTTGGTCTGGCTGTTAGCTGACAAGCTATCTCTAAACATTTATATGACTTTTGCTATGTGTTCCAGAGCAGGAAAGACCTTTTGTTGTAGGCAGTAAAAATCAAGGGAAACAGATAGGGGCATGACTTACCAAAGGTCAAAAGTCAGGACGAGTGACCGACTCAAAAGGCCTTGAGGTCAAAGGTGCAACTGGAATTCCATAGACTTCACTTGGGCTTTTTACATCACAAAGGACAGCCTGACTTTTCTAGCTTCTGTGAAGGCATCCACACACACGTTCACATTTTTCCTTGAAAAATCATTTCAAAATGATTCTGCTCATGATTATTTATCCCCTTAAAACCAAGCGGCATGAAATAGGCTTTTATATAAATTGAATGTCTTCTTAGCTTTTTATTAGTGTTCTGTATCAGCAACCTAGAGGAGGAAGAACAGAGATTAATATGTGTTTTTTGAATGGAAAGTAAGCACATTTTCTTGAAGCACATTTCTTTCATGTCAAAGAAATGTTTGTTTTCTTTATTATTTTCTTTTTCAATCTCACACGTATTTAATGATATGTATTTTGTTTTTCTTGAAGAAATAACGAAGTGGTGATCACTTATACTTTCTACTTGGAATTTACTTTTATGCTAAATTTTCTATACAAATCCCAAATAACTTCGTGTGATGGGAATCGTTCCAATATTATTTTTTTCTTTTTGCTAGTTGTAAACAACTAAGACCTTAGTGATACTGGAGCCACTATTTGGGTTGGTCTGAGAGCAATCTCAGGATGCACTGGCTGCGGCAGATGTATATATAGCCATGTGAACTGAAGGAAAAAAACAGAACCTTACTTTTCAACTCCATTGGTTTCTAACCTCTCGTGAGCACTTAATTCCTCATAGAGGGTAAAATAGTCACGCTGTAGAATCCTGTGGCCCATGAAGGGTAATTGGATAACATCTTTTGAAAGATTTACAAGGCTGCCAAGGATTTTGCCAGCTTTAAACCTGATTGATTCAGTGTGAAAAGATCTGAACAATTCTGACCTAAAAGTTTAAAGACAGACCTTTCCTGTGAAAGTATAATTTAGAGCCTGTAATAAAATTGTATTGGAAAACACCACATTGAAGAACACAGCCATAAATCGCCAACTTAGCATTATGTTAAAGGATCGTTTTCCCTTAAATCCTCTGAAAGAAACCTAATTGTCTACCAGATACTCCAATAATGAAGTGTTTTTGTTTCTTGGTTTTTCTTCCAAGAAGTCCCCCCCGCCCCGCCCAACACACGTACACACACAAAAACAAAAACAAAAACAAAATAACCTAGTCAAACTTCTTGGTTATATAGACAGATGAAATTTATACAACTTTTATCTCATCAGGTAAAATAAAGTAGAAACTCATTTATCTTTAATAAAGAGTAGATCAAACAGACTTTTCCCATATTTTAATTTTTCAAAGTGGTGATTCTCATCATATATTAATTTCCATCTTGACAAAATATACACGCTCATAATTGGTGCAATATTTTGTGGATAGGCCTGAATGCTTTTGGTGACTCAGACAAATTAATGATTAAACATCTTCTAGCTAATTACTCCAGGTCATTAATTATTCATCCGAATCTATAAGTCAATCACCTATATTAACCCGTGTTTTCTGCTGCCCATTTTAGAAGTGGTGGTTTTAGAAGATAAAGTAAAACATACAAATTTTAAGTAAACAAAAGTAAGTAGAATACATATATCTTTTTTCTTTTTTCTCTGTTATGGAGGAAATTGAGACTATGGTATGGAGACAAAAGCTTATTTATCTTTGCACAATACTCCTTTTGTGACATGTTCACTAACTGTTTCCTCCTCAGATTTCAGTTTGAAGCATTTAGGGAAAAATGCCATATGCCCACTTACCGGTGATTCCGGCGGGCTGCCATTTGCCTTTTGAACTTTTGAATCACATAAAATTGGTCTTACATGTTTAAAACAGGAATCTTGATTGGTTAGTGTTTTGCCACCATATACATATTGACAGGTGACCAGGAATGATTACTTCTTTATGTAGATTTGTGAGAACCTTCAAACAAAGCAGGTCTATGTCTGCTCACTCACTATTTTAAAAACACACTGAAACATGATAGTAAGAAAATAGACAAAAATGTTTCAATTAAGTAATACGCAAAGGAGGGGGTTCTCTTTGGCATAAACTAGTGAAAATACCATTCAGAAAGGAAGGTGGGCCGAAGGACTGGGATCTCACATTTCTTTGCTGAAGAATTAGGTAATAAGTTGGTTTCAATTTTCTCCCCCTTCCCTTTCCACATTGTAACTAGAGTTAAGTGTTAAGGAGATAATTTAGCCAGTCACCTGAAAATCCTCCCTGTCTTGTGAACTAGAAGACGTCCTCCCTATTGAAGCCCTCAAGGGTTGAATAAAGTCCACTGTATCCACTTGGGGCTGGTAGGAACGCATTTTCTGCAGGATGCATTTTTCATAGTTGGTCTACCATAGTTCTCTAAACTGGCTTGGTCCCCAAGCTCTTCTTCAGATCTTTGCAGTCGGTTAAGCTGAAAATTGTTAACTACTGGAAAGATACTCCAGGGTGATGCTGAAGTATACTAGCAAGTGGCAATCAAAATGTTTTTGATAGGTTTAGATGACACCAAATATCTTTGTGCAAGTCATCCTACAAACACAGCGAGAAGGCTTTTAGGTAGTCCTGATTTTGGGTTCTGGTGCCACCTAGCGGGAAAGCGGGGGAACAGAAGATGTGAGAGAGAGGACCAACGGGTAGACTTTCATCTGATGAGTTTTCTTCAGATCTTTTGTATTAAAAAACCCAAAACACCACCAACGACAACAAAACCCTGAAATTTGTTACTTTTCTTATGAGAATTTTTTCAGTGCTCTCCATCAGCTAAAGGATTAAGACCAAACCCTTATTTTGCTGACATTCTTGGCCTCCCAGTCTGATTTCAGCCTGCCTGTGCAGAATTATTTAAAACAGCTCTATGAATCTTTCGTAGCAGGTGGGATGGTTTTCTCAAAGGTACTTCCTTTGTTCATGTTATGTTCCCATCCAGAATAGACTTCGATATCCTTTTGCAATCTCCTCTTTGAAGGGCTTTGTGTTTAGAGTTGGTACTTTCAGTGTGTGTGCCACTCACAAAACTCTCTGATGAGAAGTTCTCTGATCACTCCTCAGGCACCTTCTGGGGCAGCGCCTTCAACCTGACCGGAGGTGGCAGATTCTATTGCCAGTGACCTCACCGAGAGCCTCTGGCCCAAGGACAAGATGAGCGCCAGATGGAGTAGGAGGTTCAGCACAGACTCTGCAACATGGTGGGTTGGGCTCAAACTCAAGTTGTGTAGCTTTGTACTTATGTAGTCTTAGACATGTAGATTTTCTAGCTCATTTTCTTTACCTATAAAATGAGGATAATGCTAGTGTCCACTGTCATATTAGGGTTTTAAATCTACTTATATGTATGAAAGTACTTACAAGTTCATGGCTTGCAAGGGTTTGCTTTATATGTAGCTTTGTGGACTTATCATGGAGTGGTGATGGTTGCAGTAATGGGAACAGATACAAAGCATATACTGAACAACATGTCTCAGAGTATACTTCCAATATCTAACCGGAAAGATAGTCTACTAGTTAAAGTTTCATGAAGACATAAGTTTAGTAAATGTTGATTTCTATATGCATGTATACAATACATACAGTTATAAGCTCTATGTATAGATATGATAATTAGCATAATCAAGGCTGTTACCTTGGTATCCTCTAAACCTATGTGATCCAAGAATCCCTTTCAATATACTCTTTTCTTGTTGTTTAGAGACAGGATCACACGAAATAATCCATGCCAGTCTCGAACTCCCTGTGTAGCCAGGCTGGCCTCAAACTCGCAGTCATTCTGCTTCAATTCTTCTGACTACTGGGGATAGTCATACACCAGTGTTCCAGGCCTTTAATACAATACTTAGCCTCTTTATACTCATTTATATTTTAGCAGAGGGATCCTCAACTCAAAAAGTCTTTAAGGTCAAAGCAAATAATATAAATTGAAGAATTAGGTCAGGTAAAATAAAATATGGAATAGAATAAATTGTGGACAGCCAGGGGACACATGTCTCTCCTGAATATGTCTTAATTTGACTGTGGAAAAAAAACTGTGGGTCCCAAACACATTTGAAATTTGAATGTGGGCCATGTTCAGCAGATCTGTGACTCCTACAGAGGAGGAGAAGGGAACTAACCAATTTTTAGACATAATAAGGAGAAGCCAAACAAAGAGACTGTGAATAAGACATAAGAAATAGATTTCTCAGGAGTAGCTTCCAGGAAACAAAAAGAAGACAAAGAGAGAGGCCTCTGAATTAGAGAGAGGATGTATTAGTTTCCTATTGCTGCTGTAACAAGTTGCAACAAATTTAGTGTGACAAAAGAGTACAAATTTATTATTTTACAGCTCTGTAAGGCAAAGTTTGCCATGTGTCTAACTGAATTAAGATCAAGATGTCTTTGGGGCTGCATTACATCTGCACACTTTAGGAGTGAATACACTTTTTACTCTTTTCCAGTTGAGGCTGCCTGCCCTCCCTGGCCTGTGGTCACTTCCACAGCCGAGGTATGTGGGGGTCCTTCTTGTGTCGCATCACTGTGAACTCTTCTCCTTACTTCTCCCATTTTTAGGGAGCCTTATAAAACATTAATTCTGGTCATTTGTGGACCAGAGGTAAAGAGAATAAGGCTACATCAGCAAACAAGCCCAGTCTGGGAACCAGCACCATACATGAGGTGCTGCCAAACTAGAACAGCCAGACTCCAACCTCTCCCCGTGAGTCAGTGCCATTTGTGGACGGGGGGTAGAGAGAACAAGGCCACATCAGCAAGCAAGTCCAGTCTGAGAACCAGTGCCATGTGTGGGCTGCTGTTGGACTGGAACAGACTCCAGCCTTTACCTGTGAATCAGTGCCATTCACAGAGCAGAGGTAGAGAGAACAAGGCCATACCAGCAAGTAAGCCCAGTCTGGGAAACAGTGCCATGTGCAGGCCACTGCTGGACTGGAACAGACAGACTCCAGCCCCTTCTGGTGTGCGGACTGGGAGACAAGAATTACCAATACCCCCGTCACCCCACCGTAAGCAACCGACTTAGCCAGAGAAACACAGGCTGTGATGATAGCTGTGGAGGTGAAATGCAATTGTTGTTTCACTAACATTGCAAGTCTAGGGCCAGTGGTCTGATCGTAGGTTCAGAAGATATCGGTAATCAGTGTGACATCTGGGGAGGATCTCTTTCTGAGGGTTGCAGCCATTGTTGATTCCCTGTGGTCTTGCTTTGGAAATTCTATATCATTTCCATAGTTTTGTTCGGTTGGCTTTTATTCTCCTTTGTTTTGTTTGATTATATCAAATCCGATGGCAGGAGCAGCTATTTCAAAGATAGCAAGATACATTATGGTAGTAATTTTGGATTTACTATTGGCTTGTTTTGAAGTCCTTTATTGCATTCGTTGTTTTGTTTTTATTGTTTCTATTCTATTTTGTTCTGTTTAATTTTTACTATGTCCAAAGTAATCTGCAGCTATTTTGAAGACATCAAAAGGCATATGGTAACTATCGTTGATTTCATAATGTTTTGAAGTCCTGTATCTCTTACACTGGTTTGTTTTGATTGATTTTATTCTGTTTAATCCTCTTTAAAATAAAAAAAGGAAACATTAATTCCATATCCAGCATTAGTACCCATTTGTCATGTAATATGATATAGTCACTGGTTGGGGAAATGAGGTTATAGATGTCTTGAAAAGCCATTATTCTGCCTACAACAGAGGACAAGTAGAAAGGTTACAGATAATGTATCCATGAGAGCTAGAACTGAGTGTTTTCATCCTTCCTCCCCCTGCCTAATTTATCCATCCTCCTACCTTATACCGATAGGAAAGAAGGCTGAGAAAGGAGAAGAAAATTGAAACTCACTTGGCACAAAAACATGCTCATAAATCTAAGTGTGTCACTCTAAATCAGGTGGAATACCTTCTGATAGGAAGGAGATTGGTCAGGACAGCAGCTCTATTATCTGTATAAAAGTTAGAATAAAGATGGCCCTTTAGGACGATGGGTAAGGAAAAGGAGCAGCTAGGAAGAAGAACTTCCAGTAACATACTCTTCCCCCATAATGAAAGTAGATGATTTCCAAAAGGCACCCGTAAAAGGAGCAACCCCACAGCCTTCACAGGGACAGATGGGAATCAGTCTGTGTTCTGGGGTCCCCTGAGAAAAGACTTCTTTGCCCTGTCATGCTCAGAAACATGCTTCTTCCATAGTCCCCCCAGATTCTGGGAAGTTTCTCAGTGCAGTTTGCATGGACTTCTAGAATAGCACATGGCACAAGGTACCTTGGCTTCTTACATAATCTTCCTTCTTGACAGTGAACTCCTGAAAGCAAGACATTTAACTGTCTTTTTCAACTTTAGCAGAGTGTCTGTATTTATGTCATTTGATTTGATGGGGCATATGAACAATTTACATGATATAAATTTTAAAATATTGCTGGTAAGTATTTAAGCACATACCAGAATATATATGTGGCATCTTGATATTCAAAGTGTGGTTCTCAGTCTTGTTTGGGAGCTTGTGAGAAATGCAGACATGAGTGTCCTCCCGCTGGCCTGATGTCACCGGAATCTTCCTTTCAGCTTTATCCCCAAGGGACCTGGGTGTGTACGGCAGTTTAAGGAGCAGGAAGAGAGCATTAGACTACGTATCTGGCTGCCAATATCCTGTGGAATGGGGCACATTAAATATGTGAGCGAAGCTCAGGTTCATTTAAATAAAAACAGCACATAAGTACAAAATTGCACTACAGCCAATCAGGAAAAACCTAATCAGTCAACTGAGTGTGGGAAACAGTAAACTAACACTTAAGGGTGACTATAAAGGTACGTGGAATTAGTTGGCTGTTTAATTTCTTAAGCTTTTTGACCCTACATTGTAGTACTAACCTAATGAGTACCTCATTCTTTTTTTTTTCTTTCTACTTACACCTTTTGTTGCCTGTTTTCCTGCCAAAGTCATGAACTTCAAGGATTTGTCTTTGTTTTTTCACTGTCCGTCAATAGATACTTCCTGAGCACCTGTCTGAGCCAAATCCTAGGTGTCGTTAGTGGAGTCAGCCTGGCCCTATAACTCTAAAATCTTGGCACTAAATCTAGTCTCTGAAACCCCCTTAGGCACCCACAGTAACTCCTTTATCACTGATGGTTTAACTAACAGCTCCAACTTGGAACAGATCATAGACAGTACTGAACATATCCACATGCTACCCTACTTAAATCGTAGTCAGAAGTTTGCCACCAAATCACACAATCAAGTGTGGATTTGAATGTAAAGCATAACCAGCTAAGCAATCTGAACCCCTCCTTAGCTTCTGCAGGTTCTAGGAGTGGAACCTGTGTGTTCTGACTTTACCAGCCCCATCACAGCCGACTTGGGCTGTTCAAGCGAGTAACAGCATCAAGCAGTTGAAAAATCCTTTGCTCTGACTTGCTAATTGGGGCTACATCTTGGGGTAACACAGTTCCACTCTTGAATTCCTGGGCACTAGTTATTCAAATATTAAGCATGTCTTGCTTAACCTAACTCTCACTAACTGACCAATTTGAATTATTTAGGTTTGTTTCTTTTCTGTTTTTCAGAAAATTAACTTTCATTCTTTGGCATCATAAGATTCTTTAAGTCAATACAAAGTGAAAATGTTTTCAAGAAATTTCTGCACTCGTAAGTTTTCTATCCTTAGCATGTATTGGTTTTTATAATAAAAAAATGTTTGATCTGTAATTATTTTCAGTTTTTCAAATTGGCTATACCTCATAATGGATATAAAATACTGATATTGCTTTTACGTTTTCTATTTCTCAATGAATTCTTTGTGATGCAACATGAGGCATATAGTTAGGTTGTCTCCTGCTTGTTTGCCCCTTTCAAAAATGACCACATCAGGTGATTTCTTGAGTGATCTGAGACATGGCTTTAATATCAGATTTGTACTCACAGAGTATTAGTCACCTTCAATAAATCTTTGCCATTTGAAAACTGGAGGAAATTGGAAATCAGTATGGGAGAATTGATTAAATAACCCAAGCAGGTCTAGGTAATGGAGTAGCTTTGTTACATAAGACATTTAAATGTTTAGTTCTGCATATCATTTTGATGTGAGAACCGAAATTTAATGTTTATGAGCTATCTTACATACATTATTTATTATTTCCTCATTTAATAAACATAACTGCCACTTTACAGGACAGAAACCTTGGGTACTGTTGATTTGAATCCAGGATATCCAAAATACAAGTTCAAGTTTCTCATTCTTTCACTCCTTGTTTGTCATGAACTTATGTTTTTTGAAAGTGAATAGTATGTGTGAAGCATGACTCTATAATATTAGGGGAAAATCTGGTTAACTTGAAGGAGAAATAAATCATAAAGGAAAGAAATTCATTTGTTTTTTGTGGGCATAAAGAATAACCCAAATCTTTGTGGAGAAATGATGGTAAGGAAATTTGCAGGAAAAAAAATCCTCTTTTCTGAAACAAGCAGTCATGGCTTAATTCTTTTGGTTTTTAATCTTTATATTTACGTTTTCTCTTAAAATTTTCAAACTCAGTATTTTCTCCCTAAACTGTCTGTATTTCACTGTATATATTCTTCACTCTTTCTCTCTCTTCTTATACACATTTCATTACTGATTCATAAAATGGCTAAGAACCATTAAGTTGGCTTTCTTTACCCCTTTTTGTAACCTCTCAGGTCTCCAGTGTTTGGAAGGCAGTGTGATAAGTAGAAGGGACCTGCCACTGAAGAGACTTTGGTTCAAACCCGTGTCCACCACGGACTGGTGTCTGAACCTCAGGATCCCTATAGATGACATGAAGACTAACAAAACCTAACAGCCTGGGTTGTTAAAGGCTTAAATACAATGAGAAACATCAACACTGTCCTCTCCATGCCAGACGGTTAGGAGTTGAGCATGAAGTCTGTTTCTTGATATGCTGATGAAAGGTGTAGTCTCGTTTGTGGGGGTGCTGGCTAAGTTCCTGCCCTCCCCTTTTCAGCCACTGAGGCCTGGTCTCAGCACTGGCCCCACTCAGGCTAACTTGGGCTTTCTGCACCTGTCATAAAATGAGTTTCTTTCCAAGACAGCTTTCCTTCCAGAGTGCAGTGGTCTGGAGGGGATCGAGGAGCATGGAGACAAAGGTCTCAGAAAACCAAGTTACCGCTCAGCACAGTGGTTCATGCTGTAATCTCAGCTCCTGGGGAAGATGAGGCAGAAGGATCCCATGTTAGAGACCATCCTGGGGAAATAGCTGGATTCTGTCTCAAAATAGATGGTTGGGGATGTAGCACAGTGTTAGAGTGCCCCAGGGTTCATTCTGCAGAAGTGAAAAAAGGTTAAGTACTGAAAATCACTGAAGTGTACACAATGGAAACGTGATTGTACACCACGGCTAATGCCACTATTAAAATAACCTTCCAGTACATATGAGATTTGCCCTCTAAGTTATGCCCATGGGTGTAACATTTTTTTATGTGGTGATGAACCAATTTGGACTATTTAGTTTTTGTTTTCTTTTGTATTTTTCAGAAAATTAGCTTTATTCTTTGGCAGTGTAAGTTTCTTTAAATAAATAAAAATTGAAAGTATTTTCAAGAAATTTCTTAACTCTTAACTTTTCTATCCTTTAAGCGTGTTGGTTTTTATAATTAAAATTTATATTAAAATTATGTTAGCCAATGTTTTTCGGATGGCTTCTTTTAAATTGGGTGTTGTATGACTGTAGCATTTGTGTAAAGGCAGCAATTAAAGAAGGATTTGCAAGTAGAATAGTGGTTACCGGGGTCTAGAGAAGGGCACTGGGGAGATGGTCAAAGGATATAAAACTTCAGCTAAAAAGCATTAATTCAAGAGAACCAGTGTGCAACAAGTTGAATACAGTCAATGATAATGTATTCTTGAAAATCACTGAATGAGTAGATTTTAGGTATTCTCGACACACATACATGCACACAGCTGTGCAGTAACATAATGCATATGTATTTCAAAGTAAAAGTGCAAAACAAACATATATATACAAATAATTTTTGTTTGTCATACAAAGTATTTGATCTTTAAAAAAATAAAATAATTTTAGCATATGAAAAGCACAAAATAGTTTGGGCATGTGAAATGAAAAGACACATTTCAGACACGAGTTATTAATAACAGGGGTAGTTACAGCTGGGAGTGTCCTCAGGTACTCATATGGGAAGTTTCAGTAAACACAGTCAGCATTAATGAGAAGTGTTGACAAGAAGAGTTGAAAATCAAATCTCAACACTTTTTGATTTAAAATTCTGCTTGTGTTGTGTGTGAATGTCATTTATGGGGAA
>RJWM01003290.1:0-115195 GCA_004363535.1 Dasyprocta punctata | reverse complement strand
GGGAATTTCCACACTCACCTGAACCCCAGCTCTCAATTTGGTAACATCTGTCCCCACGGAGACCTCCTTTTTCTCTCTGCTGTAGTCACCCACTCCTGAGCTCCACTGCAAACTGTTGGAAGCCATAAAATGTGCATCTGCCTCTGTCCTTCTCACAGTGCCTCGGGTTTTCCCGAATCACCAGTTCCGTGGTGCCCCACCCCCTCCTTCCCTCACCTCCACTTCCTGCTAGCTCGCCGTCTACCCGTCCAGATTGGCCCTCTCTGCCTAACACCTCCATCTCCATTGCCTCTGACTTTCTCCCCACCCACCTCTGACTTTCTCCCCATCTGAGGTCAGATGGACAATTGTCCTTATCCTCAGTAGGTTGCTATTGACTTTTTTGGTCCCCAGAATCATGGGACACTTCAGCAGCCACCTGTCTTGGTTTCTTGGGCGTTTCTCATCATGCTGACGACACCCTCCCCGTCAGAATCCTTCTGCCCATGAACTCCATGCACAGGATGCTGGTTGCTCCCCAGGACCATTCTCTCTTTCCTCCTTGGTAACAAAAGTTTTCCATTCAAATTCAAGAATAAAGACTACACTTCTGAGACACTTTTGCAACTAAATATTATGGCTACATTCTGGTCCTGTATCTGCGAAGTGTCAAGTGGCAGGTAGCTCCTGGGAATCTTCCTTAAAGATAGCTTATTTATAGCTGGGTATGGTGGCATATGTCTGTAATCCCAGCACTCGGGAAGCCTAAACAGAAGGAATGCAGGTTTGAGCCCAGCCTGGGCAATTTAAAGGCTTAGTGAAACCCTGTCTCAAAATAAGTAAAAAGGCCTGAGAATGTCACTCAATGCAAAGGTCCTGGGTTCAATCCCTAGCACCAGTAAAGAAAAAGGATATCTTATACTTGTTACCTCTTTTCTTCTTTGTCTCTTCTTCTATTTTGCTGCATGGAAAGGAGATTGTGATGGCTGGAATTTTAGCCACCTTTCTGGAGCAGAGGGACAAAGACAGTATTCCAGAGATGGTGGAGTGGCTGGAAGAAGCCTGTGTCCTCAAGGACTTAGAGAAGCAAGGCCTCTGTTCTGAGCTTGGACACCTACATTTAGAATGCAGTCATACCTTGGTACTTTTCTGGTTTGAAACCCATTGGATTTGGTACTCATGCATTTTGATGTGGACATTTTGTCCCCATACTGGTCATTTGTTTGGTATTTGATGTGCAAGCTAGAACTTGTCAGTGGCAATTGCTTCATTACTCGTGACTTGCTATGCTTTCCAGCCAAAACAATTTGCTTGATACTCATTGTTTTTGGTGCTTGCTGCACCTCCCAGAACCAATTCACAGTGAGCACCGAGGTACCACTGTCTTCTATGAGGAAGAACTCCTCGCTCGTTTGAACCACTCTTACTTGCAGCCAAACGTAATCCAAAGTGAAATTGCTCTTCTGTTAGATTTCTGTAACCTCTAGGGGCCCCTTTTGGCAGTCAGTTTTGCCTAATTCTCCTTTTAAAATGGTGCCATACATGGCTACACGGGACCTCTCAGTAATATTTTTTGCAACTTCCTATGAATCTATAATTATTTCAAAATAAAAAATTGAAAAATAGAGACGTTGCTCAGGCCTCAGCCTTGGCCTCCTTGTCTTTTCCACGGACTCACTTTCTGCTACTCCCATGGCTGCAATCACCATCTCCAGGCTGTAGGCAAGGAGTTCCAGCTACAGCCTCAAAACCAAAACAAACACAAACAAGAACTCATCGCCTCACTCCAGCCTTCTCCTTCATTCAGCCAATGGCAAGACGGCCCACCCCTCAGGAGCTCAGGAGTCATCCTGGGCTCTGCCTTCTCAGCCTTTGGGGTCTGGTGCCAGAAATCTCAGCCCTGCCGCCCTCCACTCTGCTGCTCCTCCTGTGGAGACGGCCCTGTGAGCTTCTCTCTGGCCTTGCTCCCTCCTGTTGCTCCCTACACTGCAGAGGACCCTGCCACATCCCTGCTGCAGAGCCATTGGCTGCCCTGGAGACAAGGGCTCAGCCTCCAACCAGCAGGCCGGGCCTTGGGAGGTCCCTGCCTCACCTCCTTTTGTTTGGTACCATTCCTCTGTTTCCTGCTGTCCTGATGTCCCTGAACAATGGAGGACTCTGCGCCCCAGATGACGCTGCTCCTTCCCCAGCTGCCCTGCCTCTCTTTCCCCTCCCAGCTTCTCCAGGCTTAGCCTGGTTCCTCATGGTGGGGCCTGGGACAAGGCGTCGGGGGCAGATGGTGGTGGTGGTGTGTGTGTGTGATGCCCTGAGATGGGAGAGGGAGCGAGAAGTGGAAGGTGACAGGCCAGCACGAGGGTGCACAGCTCGCTGTGGGAGCAGAGCCCCTCTGGGTAAGGAGACCGTGATCCTGGGGTGTCCTCCTGCAGGATGAGAGGCTGCAGCCTGAGTCCACTAGCCCGGTCCCATTTGGGGGGTGCTCTGGGCCCCTCAATTCCTGCAGGGCTGGATAAGACCTTGAGACCACACAGGAAGACATGATACCATCTGCCCATGTTGGAACTCACAGAAATATCCCCAGTGGCCACAGTGGAAGCTGCACGTGTCCATGGATCTGGGGTGCAGCTCCTTCAGAGAGTCCCGCCTGACCCCGGCCTGGGCAGATACGCCCACCCCAGCCTCCTGCAGATACCCCATATCACAGCTGCCCGTGCTGAGCTGCTGACTCCTCTGAGGGCTGAATGAGGTAAGGTGACAAGGCTTGAAATAGCGCTGTTAGGACCGACCACCACCACGTGCGGCAGAGGAGAGAGAAAAATGAGATGAGTTACACTCAGAGAAAGCCACAGCAGGGGTTTGAGTGTCAAGTTGGAACTGGGAACCCATGGAGTGGGCTGGGAGCTGCCACCTCCCTGCCCTGGGACCTCTGAGATGCCAGTGCCCCAAGTTCCACTGGAGGCAAAGCAGCCCTTAGGCCAGGAATGGTAGTGTAGTCTTCACAGCACCTTTTAGGAAACAAGGCAATGCCCTAAGCCCCGCTCCCTCTCTCTTTCTTCTCTCTCTCTCTTCCTTTCTCTCTTTCTCTCCTTGCTCTCTCCCTCCTCCCCTGCTCTGAGTATCTCTTGACCATCCAAGAAGCAGGGGCTATGGTGGCCACTGTGTCTACTCCCATCCCATTGTCCCCATCATGTGACAGGGCCAAGCACCCCCGGCAGTGGGGCAGGCAAGTGCACAACCTCCAGGTTAAGCAGGAGTGGGGTGAGAATCCCTGAACGACAGTTGCACAGTTCCGCAGGGTGTGGCTGTCTCCTGAGAGACAGATGGGCCAAGTTGGAGGCCCAGCTTTGCAGATGGTTTGCTCTGCAGTCCCAAGATCATTTCCTGTCTTCCAAATCTGCGTTTGTCCATCTCTGCAGTGAGTTCATGATGCCCTAAGCCACCGGCCCGTGTGAGCAGGATGATCCCAGGCTGCCAACAGTGGGGTAAGGTTCTCTCCCTGGTCCAGAGCAGCGTAGATGACAATGACCAAGTCACCACGCACACTGATTTGGGTCCAGTTCTGCCTGATCTGACCTGAGGTCTAGCTTGACCAGGGACCGTGGGTGGCGGCTGCCAAACTCCTCTGCCATCGCTGCCACCTCTCAGGCCTCTGCTTCTCCCGAACAAGCACACGGAATCCTCGGGAGGCCTCGGTGGCTTCCGGCCCGTGGGGGAGGGGACAGGAGGATAGGCCGACTTCCTGTAAGCAGCTGGCCATGCATCGCGGGCCACGCGCCGATGGGTGGCTTCAGATGTGGGGATGATGAGCAGACAGAATATAATTTCCAGATAAAATACAAGAGGTAATTAAGTTAATGAAGGATCATTTTGTTGATTTGAAAACTGTAATTAATAGTACTCATTGTATATTTAGAAGTTTAGTGTGGTGTGGGCACGGGAGCCGGCAACCGACACAATGGCACTGTGAGCGCCACTTAATGGACGGGGCCCAGATGTTGCTCCATGCCTCTAGAGAGATCTGGAGGGTCCTGTAATGATGAAAGATGCCACTCACTGCTCCGCTCTTCCTTTAACGACATCCTCTCGGAGATGACGCTTATCACTGGCGCTTTCATCTTTGGTTAAATAGCCTATGGCTGGTTAAAACCGCCTCCTGGTTTTAATCAGCAACTTGGGATCAGGTTTCTAAGGGTGGCCATGATGGCCTGCAATGACACTGCGACCACATCTGTGTATGGGGAGAGGGCAGTGGGGGCCAGGGCTTGGAGCTGGCCCTGTCTGGTCCTTGGTGACACAGCCACTACTGTGGCTCCCTTGGGACCACCCAAGCCAGGGACCAGGAGCCACTGAGTGGCCTGGAGGTCAGGCTGTCTCCAAGGGATCCAGCCAGCTTAAGGCCAGGCCCCTCTGACCTTGGCTGTGGCTGAAGAGGACTCTCCGGCCATTTTCTTCTCTTCTTCCTCCTCCTTCTCCTTCTTCCTCTTCTTCTTCTTCCTCCTCTTCCTCTTCCTCCTCCTCCCCTTCTTCTTCCTCTTCTTCTTCTTCCTCTTCCTCTTCCTCCTCCTCTTCTTCTTCCTCTTCCTCTCCCTCCCCCCCACCTTCTTCTTCTTCTTCCCATACTGGAGATTAAACCCCAGGTTTTGCACTGAGCTGTATCCCCAGACCTTTCTTTAGTTAGTTACTTAGTTAGTGGTACTGGGGATTAAACCCAGCACTCTACCACCGAACTCCAACCCCAGCCCATTTTAAAAAACTTTTTTTATTTTGAGACAAATTTTTGTTAAATTGCCCAAGTGGGTCTTGGACTTGCAATCATTTCATGTCAGCTTCCTCAGGTGCTGGGATTACAGTCATGCACCACTGTGCCCTACCTTATTTTTTATTTTGAGACAAAGCCTCATTAAATTACTAAATTGCTCAGGCTGGGCTTGAACCTGTGATCCTTCTGCCTCAGTCTCTCAAAGTGCTTGGGAGTATAGGCATGTGCTACCATGCGCAGCTTCAATTCTTCCTTCTTATGGAAAGTTTAGAAGTTAGAGGGAAGAGCTATACCCCACCCCACCCCACCATACGAGGAAGAGAAAGGCCCCTAAAAAGCTTTGAACCAAGAATTGGAAGATGGAGTTTGGATCCATCCAAACTGGCCTTTCTGTCTGGTGGCCCTGAAACTTCTCCAGTCTGGGACTCACTTCTCTCCTCATCAGATGACCCCTGTGCAGCCCCTCTATCTCACCCTCGTACAAGTGAGAAAACCGAGGCTACTTCAAGGGCTGGGAGCTGAGGAAATAGTCTGTGAGTCAGGAAGGGCGGAGATGCTGTTGACAGGCAGAAGCGCAGACGCAGGGCCTGGGAACCTTGGCTGAGGGTCTGCTTGGCCCCCTCCTCCCCTGCTGTGGGCTCCTTGAGGCCTGGGACTGTACCTGTCCTGTGCCTGTGGAGGCCAGGCCTGAGCGTACGCCCACTCTCAGCCCATCCACAGCAGGTCAGGGGACCTGTGAGAGGGGCTGAGGGGCTGTAGGGGGCAGTGGCCACCAGCTAGGTAGCAGAGACTTCTGATGCTCCTTGACTGTCCCTGGGCTTACTATGTGCGGGGTAGGAGTAGGCGTCAGATGTTTCTTCTCCCGGCTGCCTCACTTCCTGAACCTGTAAAATGGGATTGTCAAGTTCAAGGAGAGTGACCTAGGGTGCAGCAGTCACAGGACTGCAGGGACTTTTGACTCATTCCTTAGGGCTGAGGAATGTATGGGAAGACACCCAGACAGACAACTGCAAAGACATGACTCATTCCAGGAACTGTCCTTCTGGGATACCCCTAGAGCAAGCCTCAGTTTCTCCATCTGGACTTGTGCCTTTTACAGTGTTGGTGTCATGAGCCTAGAAGTGTGGCTGATGGAAGAGAGGAATGAGCAAGTTCTCAGGGCAAAGAAAGAGGTACACTGAAGGAGGTGAATGCCTGAAGATATGGGTCCAAGTGATAAAAGTGACCAGGAAATGCCAGTCTCTCATCAGGGAGAAGAGGAAAAAACAGGTTAAGCCAAAAAGATCTTTCTGATCCACATTCAGGTGTGACTTGATCTAGGAGCTTAAGACCATCAGGATTCAGTGTCTGCCAATTTCTTTCTCTGTTTGGGGGCTCTATTTCCTCACTCCCTCTTGGGCAAAATTCCTAGCAGCTCCAAGTTTGCATTGCTGCACCAAGGCCAGGAGGAAAAGGGACAGTGGGTCTGAAAGGGGCCCCAAGATTCTCCTCTGTTTCCGATTGGGTCAAGACCCCTGCTGGCCAGGTCTGGGTCGCACACAGAGCTCCACAACTGGGCTGAAGTTCACACCTCCTGAAGGGTGGTTAACATACAGCAAAATTAGGGGAGCTCTGCTCAGAACAAAGGAAAATGCACTTGAGGGCCACCCAACTGATGTCAGCTGCTGGCACCACATTATCAGCCTGCCGTGGGGGTCTGCTCTCTGCCCCTGCTCGACCGGTACCCTTATCTCTGCACACCCCCATCCTAAGAGCTGCCAGCCCCAGCTGCCCTGTCAGTCCCCTTCCTCCAGGCGAAAGGAAGGGGCGGCAACTGCACTCTCTCCGAATGTCTCTGACATATTTTTGTCACCTATCAGGGGAACAAGCGACTCCTTTGATCACAGCAAAAGGAGAAAGAGCATTTTAAACGCAAGCTGGGAAGATTTGCTGAGAGGAAGGCGGTGAACGCAGATGAGTAGAAACATGATTTCCAGGCGCCAGACTTGCTTGTTTGAGTGTTGTGAAGTGGGGTGAGCCCTCCGCCCAGCCCGCCTCTGTAGCATGGGCTTTTAAATGGCCAAGGAACCACGGTGGGGAAGGGGTCTTGGTGCAAGGGGTTTGCAGAATCACTAGGAATCGCAGCTGGGAAGGCTGGTGGGTCAGAAGGGAGAGACCACTGCACTGGGAGCCGGAGATGTAGTGCAGTCACCAACTCTGTGAGATTCCAGTCCTGTCCTCTCCCTCCCTGAGCCTCAGGGTCCACTCTCCAGCAGTGCCCAGCCCAGAATTTCCCTTCTTCTTTCCCTGAGACCCGCTCCGTGACTTCTGGGATCGCTGTCACCCTGGCCGTTATTTACACAGACTGCCTTTCAGAACAGAAATGCACTGCAGAACATTTATCCCCCGCCTCCCACCATCACCATAAATAAAACAAAAACAGGATCAGCCCATAGCGGGGAAAAATAGCAATTAAAGTGGACACAGCCAACAGCAACTCACCAGTCCTTTCTTGCTGGGTACTGTGGCCCACCGGAAGCAGCAAGAGACCAGCTTCTGCGTATCAGGAACAGAGAGTTTGGGGTTGCAGGAGAGAAAGAGGATTGATGGCCCCCTCTGTGGCTCAGGTGGTTTAAGGAAGGATCCTGGGGTGGGCTGCACCCCACTGTGGCTCAGTTTGGACCAGCGGAGCCCAAGGCTCTCGCAGTGTCAGTCAACCAGGTGTGAGCCTGGTCTCCAGGTGTGCCGGGCTGATGTAAGGTGGGCACATCTGTTTCTGGTGTGCAGTTCTGGAGTGGGGAGGCTGGCGGGGATGCCCCTCCACTGGCCCTAGCCCCTCCTGGCTCCAGGGCTCTGCTGTCACTGTTTCTGAGGGGTCTGCAGCGACCAGTGGCCGCAGGGAGGAGTCAGAAGGCTCAGGCTTGACCAGGTCCCCTGCCCATACCCTGTCTTAGCTGCCATCTCCCCCTTTTTTTTTCTTCTTAGGCCTGGGTGGGGGCCTGGCCAGCCCCTCAGAAGGAGCTTTGGGGGAGGGGGGACACAGGGTCTGTTCCCCACGGTGTTGTGCCCCCTCCAGTAAGGATTTATGGAGTGACTTCTGTCTGCCAGACACCAGGACAGGCTGCCTAATTTACAAGTCCTGGGGTAAAACAAAAATGCCAGACCCTCATTCAGAAATCATGAAGTATTTCGAGGTAGTGACCTCAGAGCGTGAAACCAAGCATGGAACCTGTGGGCTGCAGAGATGAGGGGTGCACTGTGTCCCAGAGGGGCCCAAACTCTTCCCGTGGGTGTGGCTGCTGAAGTCCTGTCATTGGGACAAAGTGCTGGGATCATTATAAACAAACAGGCTTATTTTGGCTCATGGTTTTAGAAGCTCCATCCATGATGGGACAAACTCACAGACTATAAAAAAATAAATGGGAGCCATGTGTGGTGGTACATACCTATAACCCCAGCTACTTAGAAGGCTGAGGCAGGATGATTGTAAGTTAGAGTCCAGCCTGGACCATTTAATGTGTCAAAATATAGACAAAGAAATAAACAAATAAGGCTGAGGTTGCAGCTCAGTATTAAGAGTGTTTACCTAGCATGTGCAAAGGTCCTGGGTTCCATGCTCAGCATGCAAGAAAAGAGAAGAGAGGTGAGGAGAGGAGAGGACAGGACAGGGAAGGAGGTGAAAGCTTCGAAGTCACAGGCAGACACTGAGCTGAGAAGGTGTCTGGCCACATGAACAGCCCTGAGAGCAGCTGACTGGCACAGCAGAGGCTCAGGGTAAGAACCATGTCTGTGGGTCCAGGGTTCTGGGCTATGGAGGGGAAAGGGCAGGAATGAGGCAGGAGAGGTGCTGTGGGGCCACTCACGGCTAGGTGGGCAGGCCGGGGAGCAGTTTGGAACTCAGAACAAGCAAGCGGAAACCCCTCGTGCTTTGGGCTGGGGAGTGAGAGGGTCTTTTATGGTTTCAGAAGCTCTCACTGATGGACATGTGGAGAATGGAGCAGGGGTGCAGCCAGCCCGGGGAGAGCTGGGGACAGGGCTGCCTCCCTGAGGGCGTTGTGAGCCCACCTGGGAAAGGCTTCTCCAGGAAGAGCTGCTCGGCAGGACCCAGGTGCATGGGGGTACACACACAGGTGAAGGGGGAGAAGTGCAGGAGGAGGCCCCAAAGGGACGGGCCCAGGGTCCCAGGGGACCCCTAGGTAAACGCGGTAATGCTGTAAACTGGCTCCTGAAATTTAACGGCTGGACAAGTCTATGCTAGATATCACATGAGAAGCCAAATGCACCATTTCAAAAAAATAGGTTTCTATCTTCCTTTTAGAATGTGTATTTTTGTTCTTGAACACTTGGAACACAATAAGCCCAGAGACAAGAAGCAGGAGCTCTGAGTTCAAGTGTTGGCTCTTTCAGTCTTGCTTGCGATGACCTTAAGACTTCCTATCAGCAAAGCTACTAGAATGGGTTACCACGGTGGTTCCCAAGTGGTGCTCCATGGAGACCCGGGGTGCCTGGATGGGCCTAATGCACAACTCCTTGGCTCCTTTGCCAGAAAGCTTGGTTGTGGTCTCTTTCATGTGTCCAGTTTTTGTATCAAATTTTGGGTGAAGAAAACACTAAAACTTGCAGTGGACTAGGTCTGTGATTCCCTCCAACCTGATTTTCCATCAGAAGACAGTGCTGCTCCAATGAGCTTTGTCCTGCTCAGAGTGGTCACAGATGTCCCCTCTGCACATTGTTCCCTGTGCATTTCTGCCCAGTGTCCCTTTTTGTGTGTCCCCAGGACCATCATCTTCTGGTCATAGTGTTGGGGATCTGGAGCCCTGGTGGTGCAGTGGCTGAGGTGGGGAACCTCTTAGGAGAGCCTAGTGGCTTGGGCCCTGACCCTGGGGAGAAGCTGCCAGGGGCCAGATGGGATGCTGGCAGGAAGACAGGCAGCACGGCAGGGCGGGCAAGCACAGCTCTAAAGTCAGGTGCAGGACTGCTTCTCACAAGCATGCGGCCTTGGGCTGCCCAGCCAACTTCATGTTCTCAGCCTCTAAGCTGTAAAATGGGGTGCTAACAGTGGCCCGCTCACTGTGCTGCTGTAAGGGTTAAGTGAGCTATGAGCCAGGCCCTGGCCCGAGTGTCCTTACTGTACCAAGCTTTGGTAGCCTCAGTGGATATATTAATGGAGGCCAGCTGGAGCCTCCAAGAAAATCCAGGAAAGACAGGGCACTGGGAAGATGTGGCACTGGTCACTTCTTTCAAGAAGGCCGTAAAACAAATCCCAGGACCTCATAAGGACAATGTATCAGTCAGCTATTTTTACATAACAAACAGCCCCATATTCAGTGGCTTACAACAATAATTAATGATGTGAGTTCATGACTCACCTGGCTGAGAGATGACTGACCTTGACTGGTTTGGGACCTTGATATGTTTAGGAGTTGGCTGGTGGTCAGTAGCCTCAGCTGCTCCTGGCTGGGCTCCATGGGCCATCTTGTCACATATCTGTAAAGGTCAACTGGGGATGTTCTTCTCACAGTGGGAGAAGCTCATAAGGGCAAGTGGAGCACACAAGGTCTCTTGAGGTCAAGGCTTGGAGCAGTCACACCATCTGTGTTAGCCACATTCTCCTCACTGAGACATAATACCCAAAAGCCACAACTTAAAGAAGGAGGGGTTTATTTTGACTTATGGTTTCAGTCCATGGTCATCTGGCTCCGAAGGGAAAATGCCATGGTGGAAAGGTCTGGCGGAGGAAGATTGCTTATGTCATGGTGACCAGGAAGCAGAGAGAGAAGGGAGAAGCCAAGGAGGGAAACATACCCTTCCAGGTCCAGCCGCTGGTGACCAGCTTCTCTTGTGTGGACCCCACTCCTAGCAGCGGATCAGCTCTGAACTCTCAGTGGATTAACCCGCTGATGAGTACTATACAGCTCTTCCGTGACCCAGTCACTTTCCAAAGCTTCCTCCCTGAACACTGGAGGCTCTTGGGGGACACTGTCTTTCCTGCCTCATAACGCTGGCCTAAGCATGTGTCCAGGATGGGCAGACTCAGAAGCAGAGAAAGCCACCCTGCCCCTTTAATGAGAGGAATTGCTAAGTGATGCGACAAATGACATGAGACAGGGAGGGCTGGAGAGCTGGGGCTCACCACACACTTAGTTCACCGAGTGCCCTTTAAGGAGCCCTGGGTTCTCCCTGGAAAGGAGGTCATCAAGCTTCAGGAGCCCCTGCTGGACACCTGACCACAGGGGAAGCATCCTGTCTCCTGCCCTGTTTTGTACAGACCCAGGCTCCCCTTACAGATGGCAGGGTCGCCTTTCACCTACTGGGGCCTCTGGTTTGCAGTAAGAAGATGGAGAAGGTGAGGTTCCGAACCCCAAGTGGGAGTCGCTTGAGGTGATTAGTTCTTAGTCTTGAGTGATGCTTACAAGAATATTTCCTTAGAAGTAATTTGCAAAGCTGTATGTTTATATTTTACGAAGTTGTATCTCTTTTAATGAATGTATCAACGCAACCTGGCGTGTTGGCGCAAGTTTGTAATCCCAGCACTAGAAAGCTGAGGCAGAATTTCAAGTTTGAGCCCTTCCTAGGTGGGAAGCATCAGCACTTTCTCAGTAAAGTTCTTTCTCCCTAGCGTTGCTTCAAACTCCTTCGGACGGCTTTATGCAGTCGTGTTTCTGTCCTCCAACAGAAACGCTCACTCACCCGCCCTCGCGTTCCTTTCTTCCCACCAGCTCCGCGGGGCGGTGGAGCCTTCAGAGCTGCCGGGCGGCAGCGCCCTCTGCTGGCCGCCGTGTGGATGGCGGGATCGGAGCCCACAGGTGAAGTGTCGCCGTGGAAAGGGGCAAAGATGAAACTATTAGACGTAGTTTAAAATTCCAGTGTTAGGGAAGGTTCAAGGAGTCTAGCGTCTCGCACACTTAGCTGGTGGAGGAGTGAGTGCGCAGAGAGAAAAATTAAGTAAATATAAAAAATCGTTGAAAGCATAATTAATTCATTAGTAACATTATTTTTTTCTTTTTGTGGTACTGGGTAGGGAATCGAGGGGTGCTCTGCCACGGAGTGACATCCCAGCCCTTTATATTTTTTATTTGGAGACCTACCTCACTAAATTGCCCAAGCAGGACTTGAACTTGTGAGCCTCCTGCCTCAGCCTCCTAAAGTGCTGGAACTACAGATGTGTGCCATGCACCCAGCTTGAATATACACAGCTTTTACTTGTCAATTAAAAAACCGAATCAGTGCTGAGGGCATAACTCAGTGGTAGAGTTCATTCTTAACCTGTGCAAGGCTCTGTGTTCCATTCCTACCACTGCAAAATAAGTAGTTTAAAAAAAAGAAGAATTTAGAAATTCAGAAATGCTACTGTTAGAGCTCTAAGAGTGTGTACATAGAAAAGACTATATGGGTTATGGTGCTTGCTGCAGTATTGCCTGAAATAAGGAAAATGTATAATATTATTGAGGATGTTAAAATAAGCATAGCATCTTAGTTACTTTGCTGTCATCAGTTCAAAATACCTGACATCTTCAAATTAACAAGAAGTTTAACTTGCTTCAGTTTGAGAAGTTTCAGCAGCTGGCTGGCAGGCTCCAATGCATAAATGGTGTGGTGGAAGAGCCAGGCGCAGAGAAAAGCTGCTCACATCATGGTGGCCAGGAAGCAGAGAAAGAAGGGAGGAGGGGAGGAGCTAAACTCTTCCAGGCCACGCCCCCAAGGACCACCTCTAGCCAGGCCCCGCCTCCTAATGCCAAGTCAGCTGTGAACTTCAGGAGACTAATCCAGTGCCCGTGTCCACTCACCTTCCGAACACATGAGGTTTTGGGGAGACACCCCAGATCTACACCATAACAGCATCTATGTTAAATACAGTGAAACCTCCAAAAATAGTGTGCAAAAATATTATCTGTTATAGGGAAGTGCTCGTGGTATATAGTTTTAATTTAAAAAGCAGATCTCAAAACAGTGTGCTTAAGAACTACTTCCGTTCATGGCCGCTCACTAATTGCAGTTGTGCACTTCAGGGCCGAGGCACTGCCCGCCCCCCACAAGAACCCCGAGCACAGGAGACTTCTGGGGTTGCTGAGAAGGGAGCGTGAATGTGATCCTGCAGCTCGCTTGTCAGCATGAGGAGAGAAGGCAAGCAAAGGAAGGCAGAACTCAGAGGTGGGGAAAGCAAAAGTGAGAGAGCCAGAGACTGGACGGCAAAATCCGAGTCCTTGGATCCGATCTGGCTGGAAGCTGCTCTAGTTCTGACTACACAGACAACACCTTCCTTCCCTGTCGGGTTAACTGGGAGTTTCACTGCTTGTGACTGAAGGGTCTGTGTGCTCTTTCCTCTATAGTGAGCCAGTCACCAGCAATGGGGAGCAGCCTAGATGCACCAGACCAGGCTTTGACCTGTTGGTCCCCAGGACCCATTCCCTGACTGGCACAGCTGGGTGACATGTCAGGGTGAGGGCAGCTCCCCAGGCATGCACGTGCACTGAGGATCCCGGGAGTCAGAGGAGGTTCCGGCTTGAGGGCTGAGCTCCAGCGTCCCCTGGGCCTGAGTCCTCCCTTCCCGCATGCCGAGGAGGGCCGTCTTGCTTGGGTGACTCCTTGAAACTGCTCCTGTTCTGAGAAGCCCTACCCAGCCCCCTGGCTGAACTCCACCCCTTTGTCCTGGTTTCTGCATGCTCCGTGGGTGTTTTCTGATCATCAACCCTATGAGGCCGAGACTGGCTTTGTCCTGGTCACCGCTGTACCCTCAGCTGTCGCCAAGCCTGGGAAGGACGTAGTGAGAGGCTTGTTCAGGTGCTATCAGGCTGTGGTGGCTCAGTGCAGGCCTCTTGCTCTTACAGGCAGCACAGCTAGATGGCGTGACACCACCAGACGACATTCGCAGGTGCATGTTACCTGGTAAACACTAGACTGAAGTCAGGAGCTAAGCCTTGGGCTCACCTTCCAAATGGGGTGTCAGGCCCAAACCTTAGGAGCTGGGGAGCCAGCAGGCCTGATACAGAGCTTGGGGACTGGGAAACCAGGGTTGGGGAAGAGCAGAGGCAGGTTGGGGTGCTCAGGGGAGACCCAGCTGTTCTGCACTGACACTGGATGCAGGACCACGTCAGTATTTTTCAGTCTTCCCAAGGAAATCAAAGGGAAACCTCACCTGGCTGGTATCAGGGCTCTGCACTTGCTTCTGTCTGTTTCTGTCTATGTCTGTCTGTCTGTCTGCCTGTCTGCCTGTATTTCTCTCTTTTAACCAAGGACTATCTGGACTGGAGGGGTAGCTCAGTCATTGAACACCTGCCTAACATGTATGAGGTTTTGGGTTTCATCCAGAGCACTGGAAATTAAAAGGAAAAAACCCCCAAAAGATCAAGGACCTCCAGCAGCCTGTCTGAGGCAGAGGCCTGTCGGGGTGAAAACCGCAGCATAGTTCACTGGGTTTATTTTTATAGCTCCCTTTTAGTTATAGCATGATTTTGATTTTCTGTTTAGGTTAGTAATAGAAAATTTCTTTTTCAAGTGAATTTGCATGAGTAAAAGGAGATGTTAAAAGGAAATTAGCAAGTAGACGACAAAACAGGTGGTGACACTGTTGGGCCCCAAAGGGAAGGGGCAGGTGTGTGACTGAGCAGGAAGGTGTCAGAAAAGCAGCATTTGGAGGAGCAGCTCCTGAGCCTGCCAGATGGCCACTGGGGACACATTGGGAGCCCCCCAACCCCTGCTGACAGGGGGCATAGGCACTGACTTAGCTGCTCCAAAGCAGACTCACAGCTGGGGAGCAAGGACTGGGGACCAGAGCCCACCAGAGCTGAGCCGGTGGCTTAGAGTCAGAAAAGCAGGCCACTGGTAGCCCTGCCCAGGCCTGGACACTGATTCTACATGCCCAGGTCCAGCTGGGTGACCTCCAAGGACTCCCTGGGATTTGAACCCTGTCAGAGCACATCAGCTTGACATGGACACCTTGGCCTGGGGCTGGCGCTGTCCCTGTCTCACTCTGTGACCTAGAGCAAATCACTGCACTAGACCTCAGTTTCCCTTATCTGAAAATGGAGATGGGTGAAATGGCCTTGAGGACCTGGGACATGCATATTCCCTCCTCTCTCCTCCTCCACCATGGCCTTCCGTGAGGTGTCAGATGGGCCTGAGCCTAATTCCCTGCTCTACTTGTTGGTAGCTATGTGGTCCTGGGCTACTCACTTAGTCCCTCAGCGTGTCTGTGTCCAGTGGTCCCAGCAGGGCTGGGCTGGGCAGTGGTGTGAGGAAAACCTGTCACACAGTAATATGCCTGCCAGCTCCCCTGGACACTGGCCTCCCAAAGATGCCCAGCCCCATCCACAGGGGGAGCACAGGAGGCTGAGTGCCCAGAGCAAGCTCACGGCTATGGTTGTGAGGTCAGCATGGTATTGTCACCTAGTGCTCTTGAGGTCTTGGGCTGGGGCTCCTGTATGCAAGGGACCCAGGACAGCAGGCTGCCTGGGCTCTGGAATGGTTTTCTTCAAGTTGTCCTCAAATCAGTCCACCTCAGGCCTTCTCAAACTTGTAGGTATACAGGCAGGAATCGCCTCCCTGGTTGGCGGTAGGGCGAGATGGGGGTGATCTGGTTAAAATGCAGATTCTGATTCAGCAGGTCTAGGGTGGGCCTGAGGTTCTGCATTTCTTTCAACTGCCAGCGAGGCTGGTGCTGCTGGTACCCAGGCCTCATCCTGAATAGCAGAAGTAGATGCTCCTCATCTCTCCTGCAGGCCCATCTTTGGGAAAGCAGGGGGAGAGGTCTGGTCTGGTCCCAACTGCCACCACCTCCCAAAGTCCCCAGAGACAAGGGCTGAGTTATACAGATGCAGTGGGAGGGCTCTGGGCCAACAGAGAATTGGGTAACCCAGGGGAATTGTGGCAGGCCACAGGGAAAGGTCCCTTGAAGAGGAGACCTCAGGAACCCAACAAATGAGTGGGTGTCTGACTCCTGCAACAAATGGCTGGTGGCAGGAGAAGATGGCCATGGTGGCAACCCAGACTGTCAGACAACTGTCGTGGATGAAGACCGAGTGTGCAAGGCCAGCAGAAATTCCAGTGAACTCACAGACTGTGGCTGTTGAAAGAAATGGGGAGGACAGCACTGAGTGCCATAAGGAAGAGGGGAGCTGGGGTCGCAAAGTTGCCCTTGGTGGCCAGATCCTTCTCAGGAAGGCAAAATAAGTCCATTACCTTCACATTCATGGGAAGCCAGCCCTTCAGGGGGCCTGGTGGGGAACTCCCCTTTGTGATTTTATAGATCCTTTCTACCCCATACATGTATTTTCTTTCTGTGTACACACCACACACATATATGCACCACACATAGGTGATTTTGAGATGCATAGATTTTTTTTAACCTTTTAGCAACTCACATTCTTTGTTGACCTAGATCTGTGTTGACTTCCTTTTGAAGAATTTGCATTTGCAGTGCCAGGTACACCTCCATCTGAAACCACTTCAACAGGACCACTCTGCTTGAGTTATTTTGGATCATGCTGTGTGTACTCAGCCCCCACACGTGGGTGAGCACTGGCTTGCAGGCCAAACTCTTAAGAGATTTCCCATCCTCTGCTGAGTGCCAAGACTGATTCATGCAGACGTCCTCATTGTCTCTTGTTTACATAGCAAGTGTCTTAGTCTGTTTTCTGCTGATACGACTGAACACCCCAGGCTGGGTAACTTATAAAGAATAAAGGTTTATTCAGCTCATAGTTCTGGAGGTGAGAAATCCAGGGGTTGCATCTAATGAGGTGAGTACAGCAGAATCCCAAGGCAGTGCTGGGTATCACAAGGTGAGAAGATCAATCGTGCTAGTGTGGGTGTCTCATTCTTTTCTTTTAAGGTCAGGAGTGCTGCCTCTGAACACCACAGTCAGGTTAGGTTTCCACCCTCCAGTTCCTCACCCTGGGTATTAAATTTCAGCACAAGTTTTGTCATAGCAGCAGGTTTATTCTGTTACACTGGGGATCTAACCCTTTGGTCCGTCAGCTTTCGGCTGGGATTTCTTATCAAACTCCCCATGTTGGGAATTTTTTTCTTCTTAGTGAATATTTTACGCATTTCACAATTGACAACATTTTTGATTTGATGAAATAATTTATAAAACCAGTACGATCTGTTTCACCATTACAAACAGACTCACAGCTTTTATTTTTCCACAGTACAGCATAATTTTCCATGAGCCCAGTTTTTCAAGCAATCTAGGGTCCTTTTCTAGGAGTAAATTGAGACTTGCAGCTTGCATTGTCCAGAGGGGTCCTCCCCTAGAACACAGCCCTGAGGGGCCCCTACAGCGATTGCCACACAGTGTCACTGTTGAACAGACTCCAGTACAGTTTCCTAAATGCTTTTCACACTGCTACCTTGGCTTTCTCCCTGGACCAAACCACTGCACAGACCAAAGCGGAGCCCCACATTCCCATTTCCAAGTTATACCCTGAGAAGCTCAATCAGGTGCTTTAGGTTTTCAGGGGCTTCCAGCCTCGAACACACACTGGGCCCAAAGTGGCCTGCAGCATTGACTCAGCTCACTGGTTCAGAGTCCTCTTTCTGCTGGGGTTGGTGCTACATTCTTTTCCAACAGGGGAATCTCAGTCAAGGGCACTCAAATCCATCAGAGAGGTTCCAGGAATACTGACCCTCAGAAGGAGGGGGCAGTCCTTGAGGACTGAATCTCATGGAAGATCTCATTCCTCCTCCCTCCAGGAAAGCCATGCAAGGAGCAGCTGTCTTGTGAGTAAAAGTCCACCCCTGGGCTCTGTGTCACTCTACCCTAGCCAGGATGTCACTAGCCACTCCCCTTGCTAAAAATGCCTGTTGTAGAATCTTAGGGTGCTATTGCTTTCTGGTGCCCTGCCCTTCAAAGGATAACATGCAGCCACCACCTGGGAGATTTGAGGGGGAGAAGCTGTCCTTGAGGGTAATAGGTGAACTCTTGATTCCCTAAGTGGAGTCTGTTTATATGCTAAGGGGGAAGTACTAGACTATTAGGATAATGAGTGGGACTATTTATTTATTGTGACAGGGTCTCACTGTGTAGCCCAGGCTGGCCTGAAATTCATGATCCTCCTGCCTCAGCCTCCCAGAGTGGTAGGATTACAGGCATGCACTAACACACTACAGTGGGGGACTATTTATCAGCAACACTGAGATACTGAGAGCAGAGGAAAGACCCAGCACGGCTGGAGACACGCTTTTCCCGGACATGAATGGAGCTATGTCTTGATTTGGAGGTAAACTTCTCCCGCCACTCTCCATAAGAACACCAAAAAAGGTACACACTACTCTCCAGAATTGTCACTGCAGGGTTTGTGGTTTTGAGATGAACTGAGCTGGCCCCCAGGGCGCATGAGATTTAAGCAGACCCCTCGGATCAATGCAGATCAGAGTTGGGGCCGGTCCAGTCACCCAGCAAGCCCCCTTTCCTTAAACCGAGCCCCAAACGGCCCACCGCAATGGTGACCAGCTCTCAGGATAGGTACTCCCGCACGGTGAGCTCCTTGAGCGAGAAGCCCCGGTGGCTGGGCCAGCGGAGCTGGCTCTCCTCCAGCCTCCCCTGCAGCGTCGCGAAGTCCTTGCCTAGCGAGTAGGCCAGGCGCACCATGGCCTCCAGCAGCGGAACATAGTAGCGGTGGCTTTCCCGGGCATGCAGGCACCGCAGGGCCCTCTCGCCGGCCGCGAAGGCTTCGGCGGGCCGCTCCAGGTCGCGGTGGCACACGAGGATGGCGCAGAGCGCGGGGACCAGGGTAGTGGGGCAGTGCGCCGTGAGCCGCTCCAGCAGCGGCACCACGCTCAGCAGCGTGTCCAGGGCGCGCGCGTACTGCCCGGCGCGCAGGCAACCGAAGGCATCGCGCAGCTCCGGCCCTGTGAGGAAGTCCAGGAGCTCGCGCGAGCGGCGCACGGCACGGATGGCATAGAGCAGCCGGAGGTACTCCCTGAGCGCCAGCCTGCGCTCGCCGATCATCTCCTCAGTGAAGTTTCCGGTCAGGCGCTTCCCGGGAAAGACCACGTCCTCGATCTCCTCCCGGTATGTCTTCAGCAGACTCTTCTGGAGCTTCTCGAAGTCCGAGTAGCGCCGTTCCAGGACAGCTTTGTTGCTGTCGAAGCTGCCTGTCTGGATGACCACGATCTGGTACATCTGTGGCCAGAGAGAGACCCTCCCACTGCAGTTTAGGTGACATTTCCCATTGAACCACACCCCCAGCCCGCCATCCCCCTCCCCCCACCGCCGCCTTCTTTCAATACGAGATTGAACCTAGGGCCTTCACACTGAGCTATGTATCTAGCCCTATTTTATTTTACTTTATTTTTGAGACAGGAGTTCACTAAATTGCTAAGTGAACTTGTGATCCTCCTGCCTCAGCCTCTAAGGTGAGTACCACTAGGTCCACCTTGCAGTTCTGTTTTGTCATCGCATCCACTGAACTATAAATGTGACCCATGGCAAGAGTCAACCCTGGAAAAACAAACTCAGCCATGTGAGACACTGGGGAGGGAAAAGCTCAGGACTAAGTCTGTGCAGAGGGACCTTCTTGCCTTAGATCATTGGCACTGGGCCTTTGTGTTCTGAACTGGGAAGCTTGAATTAATGCTGTGCTTTCCGGGCAGGGGGAAATGGTTCCAGGTACAGTGTAACATCATATTAGCAAAGATGTATGTAGCATGAATATAATTCTGTTTTCATTTCTCTTAAGGGCACAGACTCTGGAGCCTGACAGCCTGGGTTATAATGCTAGCCCAACTATGGTCTAGCTGTGTGGCCTTAGATGGGGATTTAACCTCTCGTGCATAAATCAAGGATAGGGAAAGTCCTTGTTTCATTCACTAGGAAAGGATCAAAGGAGCTGATGCTTGACCTTAACGCTGAAACCACATGGAAGAACTCTTGTCGTTCTCCTGGTTGCACTTACGTGGAGGGAAAGGGTTGAATGTGGCACTTAACATTTCCCTAACACAGACTGAAGTTCCAGCCTGACAGACAGCAGCCCCCAAGCCAGAGCTCCCACAGCCACGGTAGTCAGCTACAATTTAGTAACAGCACTTAGCTTTCTCTGTATACTTATCTTGACGCTTACTTTTTCTTTATGGCATGTGATACTGGTCTTCATTCCCTCCTTCCCTCCCCGCTTATGTTTTTCTTTCCTTCTTTCTTTATTCCTTCCTTTCTTTCTTTCTATCAGCATTGGGGGTTGAATCCAGGGCTTTTAATTTTTATTTTGAGACAGAGTCTAGGTAAGTTGTTAAAGTGCCCAGGCTGGGCTCAAACTTGTGATCCTCCTGCTTCAGCCTCCCAGAGTGCTGGGATTATAGGCATATGCCACCATTCCCTGCCTAATACTGGTCTTTCATTCAAATATATTTAATGTTTTTAGAAAGTGAGTCAGTTGAAATGTAAAATTAAGTAAGCGAGCAAGGATATGGTGAAATCGGTGGTCCCATAATGGGATAAAACTGACCTGTTGACTTTTTGGGATCTGGAACTGTGACTAACATGTTTCTAATTGTCATAGGACTACCACAGGGCGGGGCACAAAACCTAGCTCTTCAGTCACGTCCCCTTGGAAGAATGCTGTGAGTTGGAGATTATCTTACGCTCATTTTACGGTTGAGAAAGTAGAGGTTCTCTAGGACTTTCCCGGGGCTGGGAGGAGCAGTGAAAGGGGTTCCTTCACTTCCTCTCTCGGCTCACCACAAACTTGGAGACCCTCCTCTGCTCGATGCGGGCTGAAGCGATCTCAAAGAGCAGCTTGATGGGCTTCCAGTGGCCCTTCTCACTCTGCCAGTACTCCTGTAGCTCCCGCGTGGTCATGTTGGAGTTGGAGCTCGGGCCACTGAGGCCATCTGGAAGGACAGTGCCCTTAGGGACTCCTACTGGATGGGTCAGTGCACTTTAGAGGCAAGGGCTTGAGGACATGACCCGGTCTTCAGATGAGACATCAGAACTCCTGAAGAGCACTAGTTATCCCCACCTCCCACCCCAGTCCTGCCCCACCGAATCCCCCACTGCCCAGCCCATTTCTCCTGCCTGGTTCTGGGTTGTGAAACACAGCTCTGTTTAATCACATCATTTACTTCCGGCCTGCAGACTGACTGTTGTGAAACCCCGTGTTCCTGACGAGCAGGGACCTGGCTCTCTACACGTCTGTGTACCCTGTAACACAGACCGTGCTTGCTGCTGGGGCCTCTGGAGCACACGAGAGTACAGTAACCAGAGCTATAAGATGTCGTGTTCTGGTCTCAGCCTGGCTGGCCTCTCTGGACCCTCCTACACTTTTTCTCACCCATGCTACTCCTTTGCCTCGAATCCCCCCCACCCCATTCCCCAACACAGTGTTTCTTGAATCTCCCTTGAGCCCTGTGCCCCTGAGAATTCTGAGACAGCTTTCTTTCCCTAGTTTTTATTGTAGTTGTGCGTTTATTGAGCCTCAAAACCCTGTGTCTACCCAAACCATTTGCCACTCCATTCGCCCCCTCGGCATTTGATCAGGAGCCTGCCACCTTGTTCTGTTAGACTTTATTTTGCATTTCTAACTTTGCACCGATGTTTCCCTATGGAACTTGAAGCCAGTCTGATTTGATTTGCTCCAGTTTCCTCGTGTGGGACATAGCAGTTGGTCAGTGGGTCCATCTCTAGTGATGGTAAAAGGAGATGGTGCTGTAGTAGGAGTTGTCCGTTCTGGGCAAGGTCCCCTCAGCACTCACTCTTCTGGGTGGTGCTGCTGGCTTTCTAAGAGAAGGAACTAGGACTTTGGCCCTGAGAGCCTCTGAGGTGCAGCAGAATGCTTAGGATCCTCCCTCAGCTGATGCAAGACAGGACTGGTAGATAATAACCTCTCTCACATGTGACAATTCTGAGACATGTTCCATACACTTCCAGAGGACCCTTTCTGGGACTGAGCCTCGGTTACCGACCCCAGTTATCTGATCCCCTATAGAAGCCTCCTACCATTTTCCCCTGGTGTCCCTGTTCCCTGCCTTGCTTCCTGGGATCATCTCCCAGCTCAGGGCCAGCTTTAGGATGATGCGGTTAAGAGAGCTGCCCAGCTGGCTTGGTGCAGACACTGAAGTGAGTCCCGTTCATACTTCACATGTCTTTGAACCTCTGTTCCCTCCCCAACCCCATGCCTCAAGCTCACCTAGGTGTCCTTCAGGTCCTGGACGTGGGAGGTCTGGGCCCATGGTAGGTGCTTCCTGCTTGGTCCTCGCCGCACACTGGGTTATGGGTGTCGTCCAAACAGGGCTCCCAGGGTGTTCAGCACTTGCCATGATCCTAGGCTGCCAGGAGCACAGGGAAGAGCAGTGAGTGGGGTCCCCGTAGGAGCCACGCTGTGCTTCCGCATGGTGCGCTGAGGGATGGCAGTGGCACCCTGCTGGGTCAAACCTGGGCCTTCCCCTCAGCTGGGCAGGTGGTGCCAGGGTGGCACAGACCCTTCAAGGTGACCTAGACCCTTGCCACACTGTTGTGATGCCAGTGTTATCGAGTTGCTGTGGGTTTTAAATGAGGTCATTTCAATGAAGATAATGGCTTTAGTGAATACGTGGCAGAAAGATGCTGACTTGGCCAGATAAATGTCCCAGTATTCAATTTTATCTGACTATGTGTCTGTCTGTCTGTCTATCTATTTTTAAGCAAATACCTACTGACAATTTATTGTTCCTACTTCATATTACCTACTTCTTCACATCCCCTATCTAATTTGATGACCAGGAAACTCTAGCATTCCCCACAAATAGCAGATGGGGAAGTGGAGGTCCAGCTCAAGGGCATGTGGCTGATCAGGGAGCCCAAAGCGGAATTTGTCTCAAATGCTCATGACACGCTCACCATGTACCCCAAGCTCAACATGGTCCCTCGCTGAATCTGACCACCACCCACGGTAGGGGCTGGTTTTATCTCCACTTTGTGATAAAGGGGCTGAGAGCCGGAGTTCCCCAAGAGCAAGACCTGGTATGTGTTGCCAGGACACAGACCCAGGCAGACCTGCTGCCGAATCCTCTTCCATGGGGGCAAGCTGGGAGGGTGGGCAGCAGGGGTCCAGTGACCCTGGCAAGTAGACAAGATGACCTGGTGGCCGGCACATTTCTCAACTTCTCCCTAGAAAATGGGCACAATAGCTGAACCTGCCTTCAGAGGCTGGTGTGCAGATTTAAGTCAGCAGCCACTGTAAGGCATCAGCTCAGCCCCTCACATACCAGGCTCTGTGTGGCTGTCCCTGTTATTAGGATCCAGATGCTTTGACAAGTACTTGTGAAATAAGTGACTCTAAACTGAGGTGTGAGCTGGAATAGAATGACAGCTATCTCCAGGCTAGAAGAAAGGACAGTGGAAACATGCACTGGAGCAAGTAGCTGGGGCTCTGTGTGGCTGGGGCTCCGTGTGGCTGGGGCTCTGTGTGGGAGCAGAGATTCGGAATAAGGAGGCCCAGTGACCTTCTGCTGCTTATTAGGATCCAGTAGAGCTGTGTGTGGAACCCATGCGAATGTGGCCGCTTGAACTCTGGACTCTTGGCTTCCAGTCCCTGGGCTGAACCTCTGGCTGATGGTTTCCTGGAGGGAAGTGTAGCAGCAGTGTCCCCTCCTGTGTTCCTGCCTGAGACAAGTGCATTTTCCAGTGCACTGGGACCAGGGAGGGAGCCACTAGCAGGGCCCACAGCCTGTGCCTCAGTGTTAGCTCTGGCTACACCAGGCTAAAGGAACCCTGAGCATTCTCTAGGAGGCCTCTGGACCTTCCGTCTACCCGCTCCTGCTACGATAGGTAGACCGAGGCACAGGGTGGGGGTCTGACTGGCCCAGGGCTGCACACACTTGAGCACATGTAGCTTGAGCACTTATTTGTCTCCCAGGAGTCAGGAGCCATGGCCTTCCATCTGACTCAGTGTTAGGCAAGGTCTCCATTTTCTCATTGGCAAAGTGGGACTTTAAGCCCTAATCTGCTGGTAAGATGATGGATGGCTAAGAATGGGTCCCCTGTTTTTGGCTAAGCAAGCTAGCAGGTAGCCCACATGCTCTTTTATCTAATAGACTCTTGGCTGGGATCTTGTGGGGGCCCAGTATTTCCTGTGAACATTCTTCTATACCCGCCTCAGTCCACTCATCTGTAAATGTGTGAGTGACATTAGCGTTCATGGTCCCAGCTCTTCTAGTTCCGCTTTCCTGATCCAGCAGTTGGTACTAGGTTAGAAGCAGGGCACTGCTTTCCTGGAGATGCTTTAAGTCCCCAGAAATGACACTTTGGCAGGATGTTCCAGTAAAGACCTGGGAAACCAGAGCTTAGAATAAAAATCAAATTCAGCAGCCGATGCCAGCTGCCTTGAGTTTTCTCTCAAGGGATTGGCTGGGGATTGCCCATTTAAAGAGGAATGGAAGGGAAAGAATCATGCATTGTCGTATCCGTGGGATCCTGAGCAACTTCCTATCCATCTCTAGGCTTCAGTTTTCCCATCTGTGGAATGGGGCAGCTGTTCTGCTACTCTAAATGTTCTTTAGCAAAAGCCACACAGGGATCCTGTGGCTCATTCCTTCTCCTCTCTTGGCAGCAAAGGTTCCAAGTTTTGAGGTGACAACAAAACACTGCAAATGCTGGTATTGTTGGCTTGGGGGCCTCACTTGGCTGGATATAATAGGACCCCTGGATGCCCACCTGAGCAACCCTCAAGGGCAGGGGCTTCCCAGTGCGCCTGTGCACCAGAATCTCCTTTTGGGGTGGGGTGGGATGCTGGGGATTGCCCAAAAGCAGATTTCCCCATGTTCAAGGCCCAGAGTCCCAGTTAGCAGGACTGGGGTGGGCTCTGGAGTCTGCATTTTGTACAGGTCCCCCTGGGGTTCCTGCTAGGTTGTTGCAGTGTCACTGGTCCCACTTTTTGAGAAACTCAGGCCTAGTGACTTATTCCCCAGGACTGAAATGGGTTGTACAAGGGTCCAGCATCTCAGAAGGAATTGAGGTGACAAGGGGGGGTGGGGGTCCCTGCCTGTTATACCCCAATGTGCTAAGTAAGCATAGGGCCTCTACACAGAGGCTGTCATCCGCCCTCTTCTGTCCCACCCGCCCTCTACTGGGTACAGAGAGGGTCACAGGAGATGGCGAAGGAAGTCACAGTGGGCAGAGGCCAGCTGATGTTGGGATCTAACACTGACCTGAGGTCTTCAGTCCCTGTGCGTTCTGGGGGTCCAGGAGATGGTCACATGTCCCCCTTTGTTTCTCTGTTCCAAGTTCCAGCAAGTAGTGGAGTGGCTGCCGCTTTGCTAAGTTCCCCATTTGAAAACAGGAAATCGTCTGTGTGACCTGCTCCTGATCACCCAGCTCACTGGCTGCTGAAAGATGGCGTGCAAGCGCCTGGGTCTTCTTCGGCAGCCAATGGGGTGGAGTGGGGTGGTGCAGGGCTGGCTCTCCACACTCAGGAGGGAATCTAACTTAGCTTCCCAACAGCCTTGCTGCCCTTCAAGAGAGCCTGGACCACCCTAATGCTTAGATGGTTGCTCCCAGAGTTCTCTCTTTCAGTCCTTTTCTGTTGCTGTGACAAAAGACCACAGACTCAGTACATGATAAAGGAAAGAAGTTTAGTTGGCTCACAGTTCTGGAGGCTAAGAAGTCCAGGGACACTATGGTAGTCTTTCAGGAAGGACCTTCCTGCCTTGGTAGCAAGTGGTAGGGCAGCAAAACGGAGGGCAGGAGGGGACCTGGTGTCTTTGCAGCTAACCCATTCCATGGTAAGGGCATTAATTCATTTATGAAGACTCTGTCCACCCTCATGACCCACTCCATCCACACTTATGACCCAGTCACTAGGCCCCAACATTATGGGATTTGGCACCAAGCTTTCAACGGTGAATTTGGGGGACATGTCCATACATACAATAACATGCATTATTGTGTCCTACAAGCTAGGTGTGATGGGGGCCATGATGTCTCATTAACAGAGAGGAAACTGAGGCATGAAGCACAGAGCTGATGGGACACAGAGCCAGTGCCTGGCATGGAGGGCTGTGGGGTGAACTTAGAGTTCCATCTGTACAGAGCTGTGCCAGCACTGTAACACAAAGCACCAGGGAAGCCAAGTTCCTAGGCAGTTATGTGACCCATGGTGACCAGTATTTGTGACCTTAAAGGCAACAGGCTGAGGCAGGACAAAAGATAAGACCTTGCCGCCCCCGCCCAGAAGTCCGTCATGTGCCTTCGCAGTAGAGGCAGTGACAGCCCCCTTTCTGACGGGGGTCACTTCCTTGCTTTACAAATCTCCTACCTATGAATAGACCCTAAGCACCTGAGTTTATTTTTTTCTTATGTTGTTTTGTTTTGGGTACTGGGAATCAAACTCAAGACCTTGTGCTTGCCAGGTGGGCACTGTGCTGCAGAGCTATATCCCAGCCCCATTTTTCCTTATTTTTGAGTTCTGTGTAAATTGAGCCATACATACTGTTTGTATCTTTGGTGTTCTTGGTTCTTTCACTCAGCATTTATGTGTGTAAGATTTACTGATTGTGTGTGGACTTTTTAAATATGTAGTCATGGTGCTACATTATTTGAATACATTATTATTTATCCTTAGTTGTTATTTTTTTGTCTGTCGATGTACTTTTACACTGTTTCTAGCATGGCCATGATGATCAATGCTCCTGGTTATATGACATGTTTGTCCAAGTCCATGTGATTTGGAGGGTTTTCTGAGAAACTGAACCCAGCACCTTCACATTGAACTACATCCCCAACCCTTTTTTTATTTTTTATTTTGAGACAAGATCTCAGTATGTCAGTAAGTTGCCCAAACTGAGTTGTAACTTGTGATCCTCTTGTCTCAGCTTCCTAGAGTGCTGTGATTATAGACGTGTGCCACCACACCTGGCTCTATGTGATTTTTCCAGGTGAAATTATTGGGTCTCCAAGTTTGAATAGTTTCAGCTGTACTAGATTAAGCCATGCCATTTTCCAGCACACCTGTGACAGTCTGCATTCCCACCAGCAGCTCGTGAGAGTTCCGGGTGCTCCACCTTCTCACCCACACTCGGCATTGTCAGTATTTTGTATTGTAGACATTGTAGTGGGTGTGCAGTGGTATCTCATCATTCCCTGAAGACGAATCATGTTAAGCACCTTTTTATGGGCTTATTTCTCTCTTTAATTTTTCTTCACTGAAGTATCTGTTCAAATCCATTGCTCATCTTCTTACTGAATTATTTTTTAGTGGTTTGTAGGTATTCTTTATGAACTCATTTGGATCTATGTGCTTCTCAGCATCCATTTCCCTTGCTGGGCTTTGAATTTTTTCTCACTTAATGGGCTCTTGTGATGAATAGAAATTGCCAACTTTAAGTTACTCAGTCACATCAGTCTTTTCTTTCATAACCAGATTGTGGAGCTTTCTCCTTTATTTGCTGCTGCAACAACCTCATAGGCCATTGGGAGGCTTAAGGTGAGTCAGAATATGCAAAGGTTAGAACAGCACTGTTCTGTTCTGTACAAATTGCTGTTATTCTAAAATCTTTAGTTTGCCTCTCTCCCAGGGGTCTCTCCAATGTGCCTGTTTACTTGTTGACTTTCTTTATTGAAATGATCACCCAATCCCATTGTGCTGCTGTACCATGGCTGTCATGAAGGGCATCTGTATACATGAGGGTCTGTTTCTGTTTCTGGGGAACGAGCGTCAGGGAAGTGCTGTGCATGGTGTCCCCCTACTTTGGGCTGGGGAGCGCCAAGTGCTGCTACTGTGTCTCCTTCATCTCTGTCACACAGAGGCAGGAGTGAGACTCTGGGTAATCCCGTCCCTCTGCTGCCTGACTTGGGTCTGGTCGCTTACCAGCTTTCCTGCCCAGCCTCAGCCCATGCCCGGAACCTGTGAAATGCCAGGGCAGACTTGGGCCCCACCCAGCAGTCAGTGGCCACAGGGGAAGGGTGTGTGCCAGCTACCACTTCCTCTTCTGGGGTCAAGGGACATTCTTTAGAAACCCCCAGACCAGGAGGTTGTTGGAAGTACCCAGCTGGACAACACTGATTGGGAGACTTCTCGCCTGGCTATCTGCTGGGAGCGGCTTTTCTCTGCAGCCCTAGTGGTGGAGAATGGGCAAGGGCAATGTCTTGGTCTATTTATACTCTGCCATAATGGAGTACCATGGTCTAGCAAGCTTCTCACAGTTAGGGAGGATGGGAGGGTGCAGGCAGATTCAGTGCCCAGGGAAGGTCCATTCCTGATTTGAGGGTGGCTCTCTTCTTGTAGCTCACAGACATAGGGCAAGAGAGGTCTCAGTGGTTCTCTTATAAGGGCACTGATCCTGTTCCTGATGGCAACCTCATGACCTAATCACCTCCCAAAGGCCCCAGCTCTTTGTAACACACATTAGGGTCAGGATTTCAACATCAAGGTCTTAACAGGAAGATAAGGTTCCACTGACATGGATGGGGGTGGGACACAGCAGGGAATGCGCCTCGTTGTAGTACTGAAGTCAGGTGGTGATGAGGGGGCCACCGAGGAGCGCTGGGAAGTTGGGAAGGGGAAGCTCTGGCATCACAGAGTCCGGGTGTTTCTTCTAGAATTCAGAACCAGAGCACCTCTCTCTTTTGCCCAAGTCCTTCACTGGCTTCCTGCCACAATCAGAGCAAATTCAAACTCCTCACCAAGGGCCCCCATGCTGCTTTCCCTGACCTCACTGGGTTCTCTCCCAGGGACAGTCACTCGCCACTCTCGCCACAGCTGTCCTAGGTGGCTTTGGGTTGCACAACCTTTGGTGTCTCTGCAGTTCCTTGGGCTGGAAATACCCTTCTTTTGGTTCTTTCCATAATGGGCTCTTTCACATCGTTAAGTGGCAGCTTCTTTGTCCCTCCTCTAGGCAACCTTCTCTTGACCCTTCTGTCAAAACCCATCATTTTGCTTATTTGTTTACAGGGACTTTGTGTCAGCATTTTGTCCCTAGCACCAAGCACAGTTCCTGCCACCTAGTGGGTGCTCTGTAACTATTTTGCGTGTGAGCTAGCTGTGGTGGTGCACATCTGTAATTCTAGCACTCTGAGAAGCTGAGGTAGGAGAATCATAAGTTTGAGCCCAGCCCATGCAGTTTAACAACTTAGTGAGACCCTGTCTCAAAATGAAAAAAAGATTTAAAACGGGCAGGGGATTTAGCTCAGTGTGAAGGCTCTGAGCCCAACCCCTATACCTTCCTCCGGTCCTCAAAAAAGGAAAGGAAAAAGTGACTGTTGTGTGAGTGAATGAATGAATGAGTGGGTGGGGTAGACACAGAGAAGGGATTATCCCAGCTGTGACTCCAGCCCAGCCCTGACTCATAGTGTGATCCTGGGCAGACTACCCACTCCCCTCTGAATTTCCATTTTTCTCATTGCAACACAGTATTAAAGCAACTCCTTCTCCCAGCAAAGCATTCTATTTGAGCAAATCACTGAGCCCTAAAAACGACTGCTCAACACCACTGCAGACATCTGACACACTTGGGATTATGATAGTGCAACTTTTGCTTTGAAACGTTCAACGGAAACTGATAGCCACCCATGGGCCTCTCCAGGTTTGGTGAGCAAACCCCAGTTGGCAAGGGTTTTGTAGGTAACAGAAAATCTGCTCCTGTGAACCTAGTTTTTCTGCACCTGAGTGTTTGAAGGTTTTTCATACTGCAGGATTTTAAAATTGGGGCCACAGATGGAGTTCACTATGGGGTACAACTGAGACACACTAGGGTAGGCCTTGGGTGCTGGGGCTATTTCTATCTGCCAGGCTGGGTGCTCCAGGCACCATCCCTGAGTCTCCTGGTCCTCCCTAACCCTCAGGATGGCCAGACTTTTGGATCTGAGGCTAGATCTGTGATGAAGGGCTGGGGTGGAACCTAGGAGCTTGCACAGGTTAGGCACGTGCTCTACCACTGAGCTACCCTCCACATACCTGTCTGCCTTCTCCTATCAGAACGACACACAGCACATGTTTCCCATTCTTGGGTGGTCTATTTGTTTGTGTGAAGTCTGACGAGCACTTGAAAGTAGATTTAGGCCTATGGTGCATTGTTTTAAAGTTTATACCTGTAACAGTCACCTGATGAGGTCAGGCGAGGCTGTAACAGCCTCCACTTGGTTTTTCAGGTTCCAGCAGACACAGGGGTACCTTCTTCTCCTTAGAAGAGGAACACAAAGCTGTCCTGGCTGCAGGTTAATTAATGATGGAGGACTGAGGAATCATTTTTCAAAGATGGCTGGCAGAATATTTTGTTTTGCTGAAGTGGGATCTGTAAGCTGGAGGCTAGAACAGAGGGATTGAGAAAATAAAGGTGATTCTAGAAGCAGTGGGGTGGGGAGAGATAAAGGCAGAATCATAGCAAGGTGTCAGAGCGGGAGGTTAGGCTGGGGGAGCTGAATTATTTCCTGGGTGACTAATGGGTTTAGTTTGTTCAGGCTGCTATTGCGAAATAGCATAGACCATGTGGTTTATAAATTCTCACGGTTTGGAGGCTGGAAGCCCAAGATTGAGGCTCTGACAGATCTAGTGTCTTTTGAGAGCCCACTTCCTAGGCGGCTATCTTCTTGCTGTGGAGGGGTGAAGGGTCTCTTTGACAAGGGTACTAATACCATTCATATTTGAATGTTTAGTTCTTATGACATGCCAAGTCCTAACAGATGTGTTCTTCAGGACAAGGTGCAAGTGGATTGTCATCTACGCTTAACGGTTAGGGAGACTTGTTATGGTTTAGATGTAAAATGTCCCCTAACAGTCTCGAGTGTTGAAGGCTTTGTGCCCAGGGCAGCAATGTTAGGAGGTGGAGCTTCTGGATGGCAATTAGACCACAAGGGCTCTAAGTTCATTAGTGGATTAATCTATTGATGGATTGATAATTTGATGGCATTTGTGGAGGTGATGGAAACTTAGGGAGGAGATCTTGGTTGAAGGAAGTGGGTCATGGGAAGCATGCCCTTGGGAACTATATCTTGCCCCTGGTCCCTGCCCATCTGTCTCTCTGTTTTCTGGCTGCTGTGAGGTGAGCAGCTTTCCTCTCCACACTCTTCCACCAGTGATGTTTCTGCCTCATCACAGCCTAAAGTAATGGAGCAGTTTGACCATGCTAACACTTCTGAAACCATGAGGCAAAGTAAACTTTTCTTCCTTTAAATTGTTTTCTTGGGTATTTTGTCACAGCACAGAAAAGCTGACTGATACAGAGACTGAGGCCAAGAAATACTAAGTAACCTGGCCAATTACTCTCAGATTTAAGGAGCAGTGTGGGATTCAAACCCAATTTTGCTAGTGCCCAAAGTCCCTGCTGTTACTACCTGGGCAGAGTGAGCCAAAGTTCAAGTTGGCACACTGGGTACTGGAAGAAGCTGGTGTCAATGATGGGTCCCCACTGGGATGGTGAGAATGCCAGTCTTGCTTTCATCCATGACCTGTGTTGGAAGGGTTTGGGTCTTGGTGGGGGTAAACTGATTTGAGCAGAGACCCTCATGGGAGATGCGCCCAGTGTGAGTCCAGAGTGACTTGCTGTGTCCACAGCAGCAGCAGGTCCATTCGGGAAAGGCCCCGTCCATCCTGGCAGACTGGAGAGAGCCCCAGCTGGGTGGGGGACAACCCTTGGGCAACCTGCTCCTAGCCAGTCATTTTTACATTATGCAGCCCAGAGTGTTTCTCCAGAAGAGGCCATCCTGGAGGCGTCGTCCCTGCCCCTTGTGAGCACTGCCTCGCTGGTTTCTGGGGGAGAGCACAGGAGATGGAAACACCTGGCACAGGCCCTGCAAACAGGGAGTTTTTAATAGGTGCCCCTCTAACACATGGAAAGGTTTTTAAATAATTATTACTATGTAGGTTGTACATTAAGGAAATACAGACTAGCTAAAGAGAGTTTTAGGAGCTGAGTGTGGTGGTACACATCTGTAATCCCAGCTACTAGAGTGGTAGAGGCAGGAGTGCAGTTTAGACACAATCTCAAAAGAAAGAGAGAAAAAAAGAAAGAGAGAGGGAGAGGGAGAGAGGGAGAGAGAAGAAACAAAAGTACTTAAAATCCAATCACGATTTTTGATTTTGTTTTAGATTCAATACATAATCATAGATTCTTATGACATAATAGCAGCATACTATGTAAAATATTTTTTCAACCCAATTATTTTTTATTGAGGTATAATATACATATCATAAAATCCTTTTAAGGTATATGGTTTAGTTGGTTTTTAGTATGTTTGTATGGTTATGCAATTAGCACCATTACCTAAATCCAGAATAATTTCATAATGCCAAAAAGAAACTGGATTTCTGCCCTCCTGCCAGTCCTCTGCAACCATAAATCTACTTTTTATATTTATGGATTTGCTTACCTGGCCCAGTCACATAAATGGACTCATATAATAAGTGGCATTTTGCATCTAGCTTCTTCCATTTAGTATATCTTTAAGGTTCATCTGTGTTATAGCATATGTCAGTACTTTGATTCATTTTATGTGGAAATACCACTTTCGTTTAATCCAGTTATAGGTTGATGGGCATTTAGGTTGTTTCTGCTTTTTGCTGTTATGAATATATTTCTATGAACATTTGTGTACAAGTTTTTTCAGTTCTCTTGAGCATTTACTTAGGTATAGAATTGCTGGACCACGTGGTAACTTTATGACTATTTTGAAGAACCACCAAACCACAGCGGCTTCACCATTTTACATTCTTGTCATCAATGTGTGAGGATTCCAATTTCTCCATGTATTTTTCAATGCTTGTTATTGTCTTTCTTTTAGACTCTTGTCTCCCTTGTGGGTATAATGTGGTATCTCATTGTGGTTTTGATTTGCATCTTTTTAGTGATTAACAATGTTGAACATCTTTTAATGTGCTTGTTGGCTACTCCTAAATCTTCTTTTTAATGATGTCTATTAAATCCTTAGCTCATTTACAAAATTGTATTAGTCTTCTTAGCGAGTTTGAGGAGCTATTCGTTTCTTTCTTTCTTTCTTTCTTTTCTTTCTTTCTTTCTTCCTATTTTTGAGACAAGATCTCACTGTGTAGCCCATGCTGACCTCCAACTTGGACTCACAGTGATTCTCCTGCCTCAGTCTCTTCAGTTTACAGGTATGTACCACTATACCCAGTTAGTCTGAGGTCTTTTGTATACAATATTCTAGGTACAATTTGCAAGTATTTTCTCTCACTCTGTTGGCTGTCTTTTCACTTTCTTGGTAGTGTCTTTTGAAACACAAAAATTTTTAACTTTAAGCCTAGTTCACTTATCTTTTTTCATTTGGTTGACTAAGGGGTCAAATCTGAGAAATCACTGCTTCATTTGAGGCCGTGAAGATTTATACTTATATCTTCTAAGAATTTTATGTTAACTCTTGCATTTAGGTCTTTAAGCCATCTTGGGTTAATTTTTGAATATGAGATGAAGTAGGAATCCATATTCAACCTTTTGTGTGTAAATATCCAGCATTCAGCACATTTGTCCGCATGACTGTTCCTCCCCCTTGATTTGCCTTGGTAAGGGGTGAGGATGTAGCTCAGTGGTAAAGCACTTGGCCTAGCATACTCAACAGCATGGATTCAATCCTCAGTTCCACAAAAATAAACAAAACAAAAAACAAATAAATTGCCCCAACAATTTAAATGTAATTCTTATTAAAAAGAGAGTTACTTTTTAAATTTAGCCTTGTATTGTGGTCATCATTCTATGATAATAAATGTATACTACCCTAATTGTTTTTTATGGTATTAAGGATTGAACCCAGGGGCTTATTCATGATAGGCAAGTGCTCCACCACTGAGCTACATCTCCAGTCAGTTTTTAAAATTTTATTTGAGACAGGGTCTCACTAAATTGCCCAGGCTGGCCTTGAACTTGGGATCTTCCTGCTTCAGTCTCTTGAATAGCTAGGATTAGTCCTGCTCCACTCTATCCAGCTTACTATAGCATCTTTTAACCATAAATTTCTAATGAAATGCAATAGGCATAAAGGAAAATGTAAATATCATAAGTGTTTAACGTGACCAGGTTCCACAAAGTATTTGCCTCCTTGCAACCACCATTCAGACCAAAAATAGAACATTGCTAGCACTCCAGAGGCCCCCTTTGTTTCTGTTCCTCATCACTCTCTCCACCTCCTCCCCAGTGGTATTCTCTATCTTGGCTCCTCCCACTGTACTTGAGCTCCACCTGCATTTGAACTTTATGTAAATAATATCACACAGTACATATGCTTTTGCATCTGGCTTCTTTCACTCAACATTACTGTGGGCCTTGCAGGCTGCAGTGGTTTATTAATCTTCACTGGTTATTAAAATCACGGCACCACTTTTTAGTACATTCACTTAACAATATTTATTCATTACCTGCCAGGCCCTGCTCCAGGGAACGAGGCGGGAGATTCCTGTCCCTTTACAGCTCATGTTCTCTTGGGTGAGAGACCATGTAGAATATATAGCATGTTGTGTGGAGATAAATCCTATGTAGGAAAGTACAAAATCGAGCAGGGAAAGGGATGTGAGGTGTTGCAGTTGTGCACAGAACAATCCCTGGAGAAACCACATGGAAGCAAAGACCTGAAAGAGGTGGAGGAAGGAGGCGTGTAGGTTTCTAAAGGAAAAGCATTCCAAGTGGAGGAAACAGTAAGTGCGGGAGCCTGGAGGTGGCAAGTTTGGCCTATTTCAGGGACAGCCAGGAGGCCAGCGTGGCTGGAGCAAAGGGAGTGAGGGGAGACCTGAAGTGGTGGTGGCAAGAGAGTGCCTGTGAGGGTGCTGGCTTTTACTGAGTGATAAGGGAGTCACCAGCAGAAGACAGAAGTAATTTGACTTTTTAAAGAAGACTCACTCTGGCTGTCCTACTGAAGAAGGCCTGCAGCAGGAATCCTGGAGAGTGGCTAGCAGCTCTTGTGGAAACCCAGGTAAGAGACGATGGGCGTTAGGACCCAGGTTGGCCATGGTGAATCCGGTAAGGTGTGGCTGTCCCCTGGGGTTATTCTGTAGATCAAGCCAAGAATTTGCTCCTGGGTGGGATGTGGGGTGTGAGTGTAGGTGGGTTGGCTTCAGTTTTCCAGGTGCTCTGCCTGTTCCCTGCTGTTGGACATTTTCACTGTGACACACAAGATGGGGTGACCACGACTGTAGGTCGATCTGCATGGTTAGGACAGAGCCGTAGGGCAGATCTCAGCCCTGCTGTTACTGTTTGGATAGGTTAATTAATCTTTCTGTGCCTCAGTTTCTTCATCTCTAAATTAGGGATAATAACGGTTAACACTGTGTAGGTGAGATTTGTCTTACAAGACCAACACATTGTAAACACTATGTCAATGCCAGTTATTTTCATTATTTTTTCTTTAAATGAGACTTCATGTCTTAAAAAGACCTTAACACATAGCCTTTAATCCCAGCACTCGGGAGGCTGAGGGAGGAGGAGCGTTGTGAGTTTGTAGCTGGCTTGGGCTACAACATGAGCACAAGGCTGGCCGAGCTACATAGTGTGACCCTGCCTCAAAAAACTAGGGCTGGGAGTTTGGCTCAGTGGCTTAAGCGCCTGCCCTGGCAGGCGGGAGGTTGTGAGTTCGATCCCTGGTGCCACAAAAAAAAAAAAAAAAAAAAAAAAAAAAAAAAAGACCCTAACACACGTGTTTTCAAAAAGAGCATTTCTATTAACACCTTCAATGGCAAACATTGTCACTTGCTTGGAAGAACAGGAATTCATAAAATGAATTTAACGGAAACAAAACAATGCTGTTCAGTGCCAGTGTAGGCACTGCTGTGAGGCTGGATAGATTAGGCTGCCTTAGTGACTGTGTCCACTCCCTGCGAGAACCAGACTGGGACCTCTCTCACTAACCTAGCAGAGGGACTGACAGGAAGTGGAAAATGAGGAACCCTATTTAAAGGCCTTGTCCACACCCTGCTCCCCCACCACCTGTTGTTTGGGAACCTCACAGAGCTTTTAGATGACCAAGGACTTGCATGAAGCTTGTACTAGTACCAAGGATTTTCTAGTTTTTTTATTTCATAAGATATGACTGTGTGTGTGTGTGTGTGTGTGTGTGTGTGTGTGTGTTGGGGTATGTGTGCAGGGAGGTGTTGTTCTCAGAAATCTCCATTTCTCTCCTGGTTGAAACTTGGTCCAGAAAGGCAGACCCTAGCCAGGGATGGGCACATTATGTAATCTCAACACTCAGGAAGTGAGGATCCCAAGTTGAAGCCCAGCCTGGGCAATTTAGCGATGTAGGAACACTCTGTTTCAAATAAAGAAAAAAAAAAGGCGGGGGTTGGGGGTGTAACTTAGTGCAAAAGTCCTGGGCTCACTCCCTAGTACTGAAAGAAAAAAAAAAAAAAGGAAAGAAAGAAGGAAAGAAAAAAAGGGAGACACTTTAGCCAGCCCTCCTACTTCCAACAGCAGACCCTGCCTATCTTCTCCAGCCCGGGGTTGGGACAAACAAGCCTGAGGCCGGGTTACAGGCACCTGGAACTAGGAAGGGCGTGGTTTCCCCTGCGGCCTTGCTGTGGGGGCGGGGCTAGGAGGCGGGACGAGGGCGGGGCGATCGCCGGGCACCGGAGCCCGGGCTGCCACAGGGAGTCGCGGCCCCGGCCGGTGGAGGATTGCGTCGCCGGCTGTTGGGCGGTGAGTTCCGATCCAGGTCTCCTGGCTGTGCTTCGCGCTGGGGGTGGGTTGGGGAGACAGAAAGTGGGCGCCGAGAGCCCCGCCCCTGGACTCAGATACCTGGTTGCGCCGCTGTCGTGACCGGTGGGCCTAGTGGGGGTTGCCTCGGTTTCCCTGGGGGCATCCCGCAGTGCAGACTCGAGGTAGAAGAAAGGGGAACGTCCTGGGGTTGGGGAGCTCTTTGACCTCTGTGGATGAGGAGGCTTTGGGGGCGGGGCAGGAGTCCGAGCCCCGGGAGCCTTGGAGGTCTGAGGAGAGGCTGTGACCAGGGGGTGGCAGTTCCTTTCTCTGGCTGGGTCTCCTCTCTCGCTGGACTTGCTTCCTGCCTCCTCCTCTCTTGGCGAGTGTGAGAGCCTGGTTCCAATCCTGTCCCGGTCCAGACAGGCCCACATCCAGGTCTGCCAGACCCACATCCTGCAGGCTGTTGGCCTCTTCTTGCTTCTCAAGCTGGTGCAGCAGCCATCTGGTTCTACCTGTTTTCTCACAAACTACAAAACTCCCCTCACCCCCTGGGGTGGAGTGTCCTGAAGCTGAATGAGGACTGGAGTGCGGGCCACTATCTCCCTGCCCTGTAGCCTCAGTTTCCCTGTGGGCTGTTCCTGGTTTCCTCCAGGTTCCTTGTTCTGGGGAGGGGGAAAGCCTGCCCTGTCACCCCTCCCTGGTCCCTTAGTGAGGAAGCCCAGAGTCACAGCCCTGCTGCCTCTGTTCTCCTGCCCTGTCCTGCCACCAGAGGCTGCTGGAGCTCTGGATTTGCTGCTCACCCCAGCCCCTTGGCCTCTCTGCACTCTGGGGTCTGAGGCTGGCAGGGGCCCATCCAACCGTGCCCCCAGGTCAGAATCCCTCTGTCGCATAAACCGGGAGCTCGCTTCTTAGAAGTTGGGTATTTGTGCCCTGCCGCTCTAGTTTCATTTCGTTCAAGTCTATGCCTTGCAGATCCTGCCCCTTGGCACATATCTGCTTCCTGGAGCTGTACTGAGTACATTCATTCATTTATTCATTCACTTGTGCCACAGGTTTGATAGCACGGGTCTAGGGGAAAGAAGAAAGCATCTGTGAAGCAAAAGGCTTATGCAAAGGTCCTGAGGCAGGAGCATGCCAGGCAGGAGTGACTGTGGTTTGCTCTAAGAACAAAGAGAGAAGGCCAGTGTGAGGATGTGGAGAATTAAGAGGAATGAGTAAAGAAAAGTAAGGGGTCCAGAGGTGAGGGTCTACTTTCTAGGGCCTTGAAGGCCACTGTATAGGCTTTGGCTTTCACGCTGAGTGCTGCCAGAGGCTCTGTGCAGAGGAGCCACCTGCTGTGAACCAGGGCCTGGCAGGCTCATCTATTGATGGGAGGGGTTGAGAGCCCGAGGGGGCTACTGCTGTCATCCGAGGAGAGACTATGGGAGAATTCAGTGTGGCGTAGAGAGGTGGAGAAAGCAACTTAAAGGCTTTCACATTTGGGATCCAGTTTTGAAGGGTGGCTGATAGGATTTGGGAGGCACCAGAGATGAAATCAAGGATGAATCTGAGGTTTTCAGCCTGAGCACCTAGAAGTGTGGACCACTGTCACCTGAGATGACCCTCTTTAGGGAAGAGAGCAGGAGTTTGGCTTTGTGCCTATCCAGTTTGAGATGCCCCTTAGGCATCCATGTGATGCCGAGAAGGTTGGGGGTTGGGACTGGCAATACCATGATGCTCTGGGTCCTCAGGACTGGGAGCAGGCAAGGAGACAGAAAGAGCCACCCTGAGGTAGGAGGAAGATGAGACTCGTGTGCTGGGTGTCATGGGGAAAGTGCTCCCAGGAGCAGGGGCAGGGAGCTCCCAGGACTGATGCCCTTGGCAGAGCAAGTGAGGCGAAGTGTGAGAGTTGGGCCACAGGAGGTCATTGGTGACCTTGCTAGGAGGGGGAGTTGAAAGGGCTCGGGGAGGAGTTGGGGACAGCAGTTCAAGCAACAGACATGGGAGAAATGACATTGGAGCTGAGAGGGGAGGGGTCCACAGGGGACTTTGGTCTGTCTGTGCCCGAGTGAGGACAGGTCTTAGAGAGAGAAGCTCGGATGTGGGAGGGAGAGTGGAGCTTGCCTGGGGAGGGAGGGGATGGTTCGGGTACCACAGGGGAGGCCGAGTCCCTTCTGGGACCCAGGCAGTTCTGGGCAGGCTTCCCCAGACTACAGACTTTTCCCCCTCAGGCCAGAATCACTGAGCTTGGGCTCAGATAAACCAGGCTGCGGAGGGGAGGAAGAGGAGCCAGGACATAGGCGTGGGCGTGGGTCACCTGATGATCCTCTGTTTCAGCAAGAAGCAGAGGACAATAGTGATGCAGAATTCATAGTGACCGAAGTAGAGAGGAAAAGGCAATGGAGATAAGCTGGTACCTTTAGTTTGAAGAGTGGAAGTCTGACCAGGTGATAAAAATGCAAGAGGATTTTAGGGGCAGTTTTTATGAAGCAGGTGATAAGTAAACATTTACCTATCTTTCTCTCTCAATTTAAACTGAAGCAGGAGGAATTAAATTAAGGCAGGAGGAAGACAGCCCTGAGGCCCAGTCTTCCTTTGCAAGTGTTTACATTGAGATAGGACAATGGCTGCTTGGAGACAGGGGCTGGCTCTTGGCTCTTGGGGATTCCCCTTGCTCAGAGGTTTCCAGAAAACTAGTCTGTTCTTCCTTGGGCCCCAGGGCCCTGCCATCACTAGCCTGGGTGTGTGTGGCTGGCCGTCCTGTGGGTGGCTCTGGCCATGGTGGCTTGGGGACAGGCCATGCTTAGGAATGAGTAGCTCATCTTCTGGGTGTGTCTCAGGCCTCTGTGCTCCATTTTTCAGTGACAGTCACAGTGTATGAACGAGGCTCTGAGCCCAAACAGCCAAGACTTTCTGAGTCCAGGACGGCTGCTTGGCCTGCCCTGGCTTCCTGTTGGTCCTTTGGGGATTTTCCCTGAGGGTGGAGTCTGTGGATGGCTCCAGGGTTGCCAAGCTTTTGTGTCCTGTCCAGGCTGTGCCCAAAGATGGCCTGGCCATGCTGGTTCCTTAGGGGACCAGGTGATCTAGGGTCTCTAGGTGGGACAGAAATCGCAGATGTCCCAGCCTAGACATCCTCAGGTGAGTGAGGCAGGCGCTCTTCTGTGGCAACCCCACTTTGAGCCTCCTTTCATTCCTGGCTGGACCCATGCTCTCCAGGCTAGGGGCGGAGGGAAGGTGCTGGCCCCATCTCTGTGCTGTTCTCAGAGGTTGGTGGATACCAGTTATCTTTCAGGACCTGGGCAGGGGTGTGCTGGGGCTCACACTACCTTCTTGTTGTCCCACCAACCCTCCATGCCTAGCTTTTTGCTTGGAGGTGGTACAAGGAGAAGACCTGCTCGATCAGGGGGAACTCCCATAATCCCTGGTTTACAGCGGCCTCTACAGTAGGAATGACCTCCCTCTCAAGCTGCCAGACATGCAGGGACCCTGCTACCTCAGTTTCCCTCTCTGGCCAGCACAAGGCCTCCAGCCTGTATGTTGGCAGTGTTCTGCATTGGAGATCCTCCTCTTGCTTGCCTCAGCTGTGGTATAAGTACAGACACAGCCCTTCTCCTCCTCTGTTAGATTTTGATTCATGAAAATTCCCACGTCTGCCCCTCAAGCCCAGTGCTGTGCCAGGCTTCAGGATGCCAGGATGAGAGGATCTGGGCGTCCCATGGGCAGAGCAGAGCATGAGACACATAAACAGCCAACATGAAAGATGTGAAATCCCCAGACCACTTGGTGTCTGCTCCCTTGAGTGTCCCAGAATGTCCCTGATTTATAAAAAGAAAATTGACATCCTTCTTCTTTTTCCATGCCAGAACCCTTTCACTTTCGATTTTACTGGGCATCGCACCAGCCCTTGTCCCTAGGCCCTGCTACAGTGGCAGAACCAACCACACTGAGAGATTTTCTCTGCTGTGAAGCTCCAGCATCTGAGGGCTGAGGGCTGAACCCAAGCAGGCCACTGAGGATGGTGGCAGGCCAGGGTGAGTGTATGGTGTGAGTGTGTGTTTGTGGGAGGAAGCGTGGGCCTCTAGGGGCGTGTGTGTATATGTGTGTGTGATGGGGCAGTGCACCTCTAAGCTCCGTAACACCATGAGTTTGCACTTCACTGAGATTGGGATTCTTATGGCAATATTCTGAGCTGCTCATTGGGTAGCCATGTTGGTGTCCTCAGGGATGGGCCCTGGCCCCTGCGGGGGACCCAAGCCTAAGGCAGGTAAAGGTGCGTATCATGGAGTTAGGCTTGGGTTCATATCCTAGCTCTACCTTACCTCACTGTCACAAGTTGTATAAATCTCTTGCTTGTGTGCCTCAGTTTCTTCCCCCTTAAAATGGGACTGGTGATATCCTCTACTGCACAGTTACTGGGTGGGTTAAATGAATTCATAGAGGAAAGCATTTAAGGGGGCTCCTGGCACACCATAGGTGCTTAATAAGTATGAGCTGTTCATTAGGCAGTTGGCCTGAAGCCAACCAGCCTGGAAGAGCCCTCGTACCCTGACTTAAAGGGAACAAATTTCCCAGTGCTTCGGGAGACACTGCTCCTCATACAAGTACCAGCCTTTTTAAACTTCTTAAACCAGGACCAAGCATGGATGTGGGAACCTGTGGCTTTTTTTGTTTTATGTTTGTTTTGTTTTGTTTTTTGTCGATGTTGTTTTGGTTTTTTTTTTTTTTTTTTTTTTTTTTTTTTTTTTTTTTTTTTTTTTTTTTTTTTTTTTTTTTTTTTTTTTTTTTTGGTACTGGGGATTGGCCCCAGAGCCTTCACACTGAGCTGCATCCCCAGCCCTTTTTGTTTTTAATTTTGAAACAGGGTCTTGCTGAGATGCTAAGTTGTCCACACTGGGCTTGAATGTGAGGTCCTTTTCTTCAGACTGCAGACATTACAGGCGTGTGCCACCAAGCCTGGTGAGCCAGTGATCTTGATTTAATTTTTGCCTGCTTCAAACTGTGGGATTTTTAAGTTGGTTGCTTTTCCTGGGTCTCAGCTTGCACAGCTACAAGATGGGGAGCTAGGACTGGATAACCCTGGGGAAGAACCTTGGCCAACTTAAACTTGGACTGGGCTTACTTGTTCCTGTCCCCTTTCCTGCCCTGCATGGCTTCTGGACAAGTCCTGTTCTAACCTTGCTCCTTCTCTCCCCAGGTCGTGCAATGAGCTCACAGGTAGCTTTCCAGGCACAGAGGAGCCAGCTGGTGGGGCTGCTTGCGTCAGGGTCCTTGGAGGGCTTTGAAAGCATCCTGGACTGGCTGCTCTCCTGGGAGGTGCTCTCCTGGGAAGAGTATGAGGGCCTCCGCCTCCCAAGCCAGCCTCTCTCCTATGCGGCCAGGCGCCTACTGGACATGGTCTGGAACAAGGGGAGCTGGAGCTGTCAGAAGCTCCTTGAGGCTGTCCAGGAGGCCCAGACTGACAACCAGCCCTCTGAGCTGCATGACAACTGGGACCCCCATTCATGCCACCCTGTCCGACACCTTCAGCATCACCGACCAGCTATCATCAGGAGACTCTACAACCACGTGGAGGATATGCTGGCTGTGGTCAGGGAGCGGGGTTTCGTTAGCCAGTATGAATGTGATGAAATCAGGTTGCCCATCTTCACGGCATCGCAGAGGGTAAGGCGCTCCATCCTGGCTCAGCAGAATTCAGTAGTCACCAGGATTCATGTTTCTTGGGAAGTCAGCCCTATGGTGTAACTTGGTGGGGGGTTCCCCTTGAAAAGTTAGTCAGGCAAGTAAAAGTTGCTCTTGATCACTAGCCATATACCACTTTGATGAGAGGAAGTAGGGTGTGGTGGCTGAGGGCTCGGGGTCTGGAGCCAGTATGATGCAAGTGTAAGGTCAGCCTTCTATATAGCAACTCTCCATCCTTAATGTCTCCTGCCTCACTTTCCTCATCTGTAAAAAACTGGCAATGGTTATTTGGCATTTATCCTACAAGGCTTTGGGGAGAACTCAATGAGTTAATTAGACCAGTGTCTAACACCTGGGAAGCACACATTAATATCACAATTGGCAGGGGCTGGGGTTATAGCTTGGCAGCATGGGACTGCCCGGCAAGTGCAAGGTCATGAGTTTGATCCCTGGTACCAAAAAAACAAAGCAAAACAAAACAAAACAAAAAAAAATCAGTGGCTGCTATTATTTCTGAGTGATGTTCTATGATTGCATGCATTTATTGCTATTTTAAATTAATAACTCAGCAGAGCATAACATTTCATTATATTAAATTTGTAATTAAAAATTAATATAGCACACTACATACTAGTATGGTTTAAATGCCCTGGTCAGATTCCTGAAATGAATTTGCACAAGACTATAGATGTTCAGAATTGTAATTTAACTGCTCCTGAAAGTGCAATGATTCAACAGAGACCAGAAGGACAAAAAACGTCTTCTGGGTGTTTTTGAAACCTTTTGTTTTATTTTCCTCCAAATAGTGCTTCCTGTGAGGCAGATGGAAAACAGTCATTAGCATCCCACTTTATAGTTTGGGAAATTAGAGCCCAGGGAAGTGACTCTGGTAACAGTAGTAAAGCAGAGGACCAGCATGGGACCTCAGACCTTGACTGATTCATTCATCATTAACTTATTCATTCATGAATTCAGCCAGAATCTTTTAGGTGCTTACTACATCCCAGGCTCTATCTTAGTTTGTTGTCATCAGACTGCTTTGCATTTAGTAGATACTTGATAAATACTTGAAAAATTAGTTATTGAATGAATGAATGGTTGGATACATTATAATTACATTGAGTGTTAGGGTGGGCTGAGGTGCTGACTTCCTGGTTTTTATTTTTATTTCTCTAAAATATATAAATTTGTGATTTTCAAGTGAGTCTAGGTTAGACTGTGAGGAAACAAGCCACTCTGTAAACCTGATTTAAGACTAGCTCAAGATTGTTAAATGTTTACAGAACAGATATGATATGGTCTCCTCTGACTAACATATAAAAGCTACAGTTACATTCTCAGCACCAGCTCCTTCGGTCTTTCTAACAGACTCCAAGGGGATTCAGAAAACATTTTATTTATTTTACCTGCCCTGGTGTCTCTTGTGATCTGTTGTGGCAATAGAATCAGCACATCATTGAAGTTATAAGATTGTTTTGTCATCTTTGATTAAGTCTTTGTCAATGTTGTCTGGCCTGGATGTTCTGAGGGGTTTGGATAAGGTCGTTCATGTTCCAAAAGAGACAGGACATAAACAGAAGAAGTATTTAGATTGGTGAAGAAAAGCAAATAGAATAACTGATGGGTCAAAGAACTCACAATGGGAATCAGAAAATATTCACAATCAAACAATGAGAATATTTTCTCCACACCCATGGGATCCTGCTAAAGAACATAGAGGGAAATTTATAACCTTCAGTGCTTAGTGTTTTTTTAAATTTTTTTAAAATTTTATTTTAAAGAGGATAAAACCAAGGAAAACAAAACAGAATAAAACCAATCAAAAATAAACCAGCATAACTGATACAGGACTTCAAAACCTTATGAAACCAACAATAGTTACCATAATGCCTTTTGTTGTCTTCAAAATAGCTGCAGATACTTTCACACATAGTAAAAATCGAACAGAACAGAATAGAATAGAAACAATAAAACCAAAACAGTGAATGCAAGCCGGGCGTGGTGGCGCACGCCTTTAATCCCAGCACTCGGGAGGCTGAGGTAGGCGGAGCGTTGTGGGTTCGAGGCCGGCTTGGGCTACAACGCGAGCACAAGGCCGGCCTGAGCTACATAGTGGGACCCTGCCTCAAAAAAATCCGGGCCGGGAGTTTGGCTCAGTGCCTTAAGCACCTGCTCTGGTAGGCGCGAGGTTGTGAGTTCAATCCCCGGTGCTGCAAAAAAAAACAAAAAAACAAAAAAACAAAACAGTGAATGCAACAAAGGACTTTGAAACAAGCCACTAGTAAATTCAAAATGGCTACTATGATACGTCTTGTTATCTTTCAAATAGCTGCTCATGTCATCAGATTTAACATAATCAAACAAAATGATAGAGAGTAAAACCCAACCCAACAAAACAATGAAAATGATGTGATTTCCTGGCTGGGATCCCCGCCCCCCTCGCCCCAGTCGGCGAATGGCGCAGACTCACAGAGAGAGGCTTGGGTGTGGCTGGCAGCAGCCAGCACATGGCGCTGGTTTCCAGGCAGGGATCAGTACTTAGTTTAAGAAAGAAGAAAAGCTAAATTTTAATGATCTAAGAATTCATTTTAAGAAAGAACTGAGTAGACAGCAAGAGCCAACACTGGAGGTGGGTAGAAGGGACAGTGGACCACAGATCTGAAGATTGTAGGAGTTGACAAAAGGACTATGCTATTTGACACTTAAATTCTCACAATTTAACTTCCTCTGAGCTTTCTTTCAGTTCTGGCATTCTGTGATTTATGGTTTGGTGACCTTCCCTCAATGATTCCAACTACCCACCACCCCTAGTCCAGCTTTTGATTTTCTTTATAGAGGTATTTGCCACTGATAGTAGGTTAGAGACTGAAAATGTGGAATGGGAAGAAAAGTAAGTTAAAGAAGTAAATCCATAAAATGTTCTTTGCTCCCACAGTAGGAAGCACCTACTGTGTGCCTGGCACTGCACGAAACCTTTCCTTGAATTATCTTATTTAAACTCCACTGCATCCTTCTAAGGGTGTAGTGTGACTACACTCTTTCTTGGCAGTGAAGAAACTGCACATATCTGGGAAAGAGCCTGCTAGAATTTGAATCCAGGTCCACTTTTCCTCCAAGCTGGTGCTGTGTGAGTGTTCTGTGTGGTTTTGCTCAGCTGGGCCTAACAGTTGTTAGGGAACCAGAAGCTGGAAACACCAGCTGTGAGACCAGCTGTCTGTGTGACTCATGCAACTACTAACGTTGATAGGGCTGAGGTGTCAGACTGTGCTCTGAATTGCTTGCTCCCAACACAGAATTAGCTTAGACATTTCTTAATTGGGAAATGTACTGTGCTTACAGAAGAGTATATAAATTTTATAGCTACAGGAATAAACATCTTCCCATTACCCAAGTTAAGAAATAGAATGCTACCAGCACCCAGGGCTTTCTTCAGTTTCAGCTACTTGACATTACCACTAGTCTGACTTTTGTGTTAATCATTCCTTTGTTTTTCTTTGTTGTTTTAGTATCTTTTAAAATAAATCCACTCACTATGTTTTATTTTATTTTGTTTTCTTTTGAAAGATGAGTAGCAAGCCTAACAGCTGTGTACGAAAATGACAGTATTGCCCTTTGTTAATGAAGGCTCCCAGGTCAGGGAAACTTAGCAGGGTTTGGCTTCTCCTTCCCTGGGAGTTTATAAGGGCCCTACCTGGAAGATGACAGGTAAGGTCATGAGTAGATCTGGGGAAAGCGAGGGCTCATTACAACTGGAGGGTCTGGTGGGTCTGGTGTGTGAGAGGTGCCAGATGCCCAGTAGAAATATGACCTGAGGAAGTGGGCTGCCCTGCACATTCAGCAGTAAGGCTTGCTAGAGGCTATTTTAACTCCCGGAGCTAGGTCAAGGGTAAGCGTTTCTGTGGAGTGAAATAAATGTTCTCAGCTGACTTAAGCTGCAGGAATTGAGAGAAGAAATATATTAGTTCGTGGGGAAGACAAGTGAAAGATAGATGGAACTAGGGCCAGGCTTACCTGTATATCTGGGAGATAACTGCTTTCTATATACTTCAGTCTTGAATTACTGCTCCATTCTTTCGGAATGGGTGACCCACCACATTTAGTAGAGGGCCCTTATCCTGAGATTTCTCTTCGTAGTCATGCTATGTTGGGTGTCCTGCGTTCTGCATATGATGTCTTTCTCTTTCCTGGCTTACTCCAGTTTGATAGATCATAAATCCTGTATTCAGTTCTTTAGCATGAGTTCTTTAGCATGAGTGTATGGAAGCTAAAATTTCTGAGTGTGTCTAATGTTTTTCTCATACTTGATTGATAGTTTGGGTACAAAATTCTGGGTTGGCTATCATTTTCCTTTCAACTTTTATAGCATTGCTTGACTGTCTTTTCAGAGTTGCTGAAAGAATTTTAAAACCATTTTTGTAACTATCTGGAAGCTTGTCCAATTTTCTTTTAGTCCTTAACATTCTGAAATTTCATAATAATAGGCCTTGGGTGCTCGATACCAAAAGGACCCTTTGAATCCATAAACTCGAGACTTTGTATTCTGAGAAATTTACTTGATGAATCTACTGGTGATTTCTTTTGTCCTATTCTCTTTCTTTTTTCCTTATAGAATTATAATTACTTGATTATTAGAATTTCTTTTTTTTAATTTACAAAGAATCTACAAAAAAATCAATAGAACAGGCAACAGGTTTAGCAAGGTCATGGTACAAGGCCACAAAGCCATATTAGAATTTCTTGATTAACCCTCTAATTTTCTTCTAATTTTCCATCTCGGTCTTTTTCCTGTATTTACTCTTGATAGTCTCAACTTTATATGCTCCTTTAAGTTTTCATTTTGGATATCATACTTTTAATTTGCAAGATCTATTTTTAACTGTTCCTTTGTTATAGCGTGTAGCTCTTACTTTATAGATTCAATCTCTTATTTAAAGTTCGTAATGATAGTTAGTTTTTTTCATTTGCTTGATTGGGTTGTGTTTTCACCCTGTGTAAACTTTTTATCGTACACATCGCTTCCTCCTTCCCTCACTGGGTTGGCTTCTGTTGCCCATATTAGGTGTTTTCTTTGGGCATATGGTAGTCCTTGGTTGTCTTTATTCTTATTGAAATGGTGGCCTTTAAAACTTACTGGGCATCCAGGTAAAACTTGTCTACTCTGAATTCCACTGCTAGACATTTTAGGAATTGGTAGTAGTTCTATCTGTACCTCTTTCCTCCCAGATAGGTCTGATTCCTTGAATAGACCACAGACTTCTTGCCCTAGGTGGAAGTCTGATTTCCAGATGTCTGGGAGCCCCGTTGATGAGAGGGCTGGGTGGCAGCAGTGGTTATAGGGAAAAGTTCAACATTTGGCATTCGTTTTGCACTTGATCATTTGAACCCTGTTTGGGGCCTGGTATCCACTTCTCTAATTGTGCCTGGCATCATAATCCAGAGATCTCAGTTTTACTTTTTCCAGAATATAAATCTACAGACTTCGTCATGGCAGAAAGGGACAGTTGTTAGTGACTTGGAATGGCCAAGGGTACCCAGAGATCTGGTTCATATACCACTTTGACCCCATCCTTATTTACATCATTTCCTTCAGCCTCAGAGGTGCCTGATGCTGATAGTTACAGAGCCCTTGACAGATTCTAGGGTATACACTATAAGGTTTTCAACCTCCTCATGTTTGGCTTAGAGTTTTGCTTCTGGAATCTTCTAAAAGTCTTTTACCATTCATTCATTCATTCGTTCACTCATTCAGCAAGTCTTCAAGCCCTGCATCTGTGCCTGGCACTCTTCTAGGCATTGGGGAAACCTTGGTGGGTAAATGCTGGTGAGCAGATGGGCAGAAAGCCTTGTCCTGGAGATGCTCACACCCCAGTGGGTGGAGGCAGACAATAAGCTGAAGGAAGCAAATCACCCCAGGTGTTAGAAGGTGCTAAGTTATACAGAAGGTCAGTAAAATGAGTCAAGGCATGGAGAGTTTGCTAAAGGAGCAGGAAGAAAAGGTTTCAATTTAGAGAGAGAAGCCAGAGAGTGCTCACTGAGCAGGTAGAATTTGAGCAAAGACTTCAGGAGGTGAGTGCATTAGCCGTGTGCCTAGTGGGAGGAGGACATTCTAGGCAGGGGGCACAGGCAGAGTGGAGACCTGGGGGTAGGAGCATGCTGGGTATTTTCAGGAAACAGGAAGCCAGCATAAGGGGTGCGAGCCAGGGAAGAGGAGTAGGAAGTGAGGTCTGAAGTGGAACCTCCCTCGGTACTGATGATTACAGACAGGAATTTTTGTCTGATATGGACCTTGACGGTTACTGCTGGACTTAGGCTTTGACTCTGAGACAATGACACAGTTGAGATGTTTATAACCATGTGATCTGACTCATTTGTAAATGATGAAACTCTGGTACTGTGGAATTGAGAATAGACTATAGGGAACAAGGAGTCCAGATTGGCAGCCTCTGCCCTTTTCTGGGTAGGCCACACAGGTGGCTAGGAGCAGGTGGCAGTATAAGAGATGATGAGAAAGGTGGGCTTTACAGCTGTGCCTCCAGTTTGTGGATGCTGGTCCTGTGTGGCTGCCAAGCTCTTGAAGCACACCTGAGATTCTTTTTTTCCTTCTGTACTAGGATTTAACCCAAGGCCTTTGCACCGAGCTGCATCCTCAACCCTTTTTTACATTTTATTTTGAGATAGGATCTTGCTACCTCTGACTTTTGATCCTCTTGCCTGAGGTTCTAGAAACCTGGGATTATAGGCTTTCCCACTTTGCCTGGCTCCACACTGAGATCCTGTGAGTGCACAACACACACCACCTTTTGAGAACGTAGCATGAATGAGGGAATGTAACCTGTCTCACTACTTTTTCATACTGATTATGTGTGGAAATGGCAATATTTTTGTATCTTGGGTTAATTGAGATATAGGGTTAATATTTCTTCTTTTTTTTTTTTTTTAACTTTTCAGAAGGTGACTGTTAGAAGGTTTGAAATTGCACTTGTGTCTGGTGTTTGTCTCTTGCACTCTGTCTTTTGGACAGGGCTCTTCTGGATGTAGCCCTGAAGGGAAGCCAGCAAGAGTTGCTGATGGTTTGCGGCTTTGAGGATGACTCCAAGATTTTGGGGCTGAGCAGCTGGAAGAGTGGAGTTGATTTTAACTGGGATGAGAGTGGCTGTAGGTTTGGCCTGGGTGAGGGCTTAGGAAACATTTAAGTGGAGGGGGACAGTGGGCAGTTGGGTGTACAAGTCCCAGTCTCAGGGACAGTTTGGGCTGGAGGTGAGAGTATGGGATCAGCACCAGAGATCATGTTCAAGCATTCGAGCCATGAGACTTGATGAAATCACATCCAAATCATTCACAGCTTCTAGATCATTTCCCGTATCTTTGTAAACTTGTAGCTTTATGTCTTTATTTTATCTTATTTTGTCTTGTTTGGTTTAGGCCTTCACTGTTTCAGTGGGTTTCGGGAGGGAGATAGAGTGGCCGTATATGTTCACTATCCAATTCTGTATCAGCTTCTTTCAACTCATGTAGTTGTTTTCCTAGTCTTTTACTATGATGGAAGAGAGAGGCCCACGAAATTTCAGTACAGATTGAGTATTCTTTATACTAAATGGTTGGACCACAAGTGTTTTTGATTCTGGTCTTTTTCAGATTGTGGAGTATTTGCATATAGAATGAGATATCTTGGGGATGGGACGCAAGTCAAAACACAAAATCCATTTATATTTTATATACACCTTATACACAAAGCCTAAAGGTATCTTTATTTTATTAAAATAATTTTTTTGAGACAGGATCTTGTTATGTAATTCAGACTGGCCTTGAACTCACTGCTATCCTCCTGTCTTACCCTCCTAACTGCTGGGGTTGTGGTGTGCGCCACCACACCCAACTTGGTAATTTTATATAATATTTCAAATAATTTGGTACACAAAACAACGTTTCATGGTGTGGAATTGCCAGCTTGTGGCACCATGTTGGGACTCAAAAAGTTATGGATTTTAGAGCATCTCAAATTTCAGATTTTCAGGTTAGGGATGCTCGACTTGTACTCAGTGCAGACCTTCCTTCCTGCCCCCTGCCCCACTCCAGCAGCCTTTCTGAAAAAGTAATGGCTTCTGCTTTTTCCTGTAGGCCAGAAGGTTGGTAGACCTTGCCACAGTGAAGGCAAATGGATTAGCTGCCTTCCTTCTACAGCACATTGAGGAATCACCAGCCCCATTGTCCCTGCCTTTTGAGGGTATGTATTTGTTCTTCTCAGCGAATCAGAAAGGGAAGGGAAATGAGCACAGGAAGAGCAAAGCACACGTCAGTTACCATCCCACGTATTGGCTACGTGTTGTCTGAATTCCCTAGGACTCAGTTTCCTCATTTTAAGGCTAACGCCACCAATGACTCATTAGGTTGTTGAGAAGATTTAAAAGGAAAAGCATTAATATTCATTCTTAGCTTTCATTACTTCCTGCATAGTGATAATTGGAACCAGCATATATCGAGGGCTAACTACAGATGTTCCTTACAATCTAAACTCTTATCATCTGTAACACAAAGATACAGGTAGACTTTTTGAGAGAGGGGCTATTATCACTTAACTGCTGGAAATTTACTACTCATGATCATAAACACAAGAACCAAGTGAATTTAGAGAACGTGACATTTCTCAGTGCCCAACTCAAGAATTGGAGGAGACTTGGCTTGCATAGCTGGAACGTGCCAGGCATCCGGCTGGTACTTTATGGATAGTATCTGCCCTTTGCAATAACCCAAGAAGTAGCTGTTGTTTTCTCTACTTATAGATGTGAAAACTGGGTAGGGGAAGATGGATCTGACTTTAGATCTACGCTTTCTTCTTGGGAGAAGACAGCGTCAATTGGAAAGAGAGGATGTAAATCTGTGACTCTTGCAGCCTTGTTCCCACATCCCTGGAGGCAAAGCTTTTCAGTGCCAAAGCCTGAGCAGTGTGCCCAGTGCTGACAGATGGGTTTGCTGCCCTGGGCCTGCCCTCTGGGTGATGAGGAACCTGTGGCTGGCTGGCTGGAGGCCTGTGCTTGGATGTGGGTGTGCACATCTCATCCAAGAACATGATACAGACATCACTGCACAGACAAAGCTGGCTACACAGGCATGGTAATACTGTGCCATAGTGTAAGGTTCTTCCAGAATGACAACTGATGTGTGATCATTTCTCTTTCAAATGAGAGAGACTTTATTTTTGGAGGATTTTAGGATTGTTGGTGACGGATGGGAATCTGCATTGGAAGTCAGGAAGTCAGTCCTTTTAGAAAGGAACATACACATCTTCTGATGTCTGCTTAGTGCTCCTGATATGCCCAGGGGGCAGAAACAGCAACAGTAATCATCAGCTCTGTGAACAGAAGAGGCAACAAAAACTGGGTGGGGTGCCACCTGCTTATAGACCTGCCTAACTGGGAGGCTGAGGCAAGAGGATCACTTGAGTCCAGTAGTTTGGGTACAGTCTGGGCAACATAGTAAGACCCTGTCTAAAGAAGAAGGAGAAGGAGAAGAAGAAAAGATGACACAGACATAGAGCAACCTGCTTTGTGTGACCACAAGTACTTTAGAGAGCTGAACTCTTTTGGGAAAGTTACTTGTTGGTCTCTGGGTTGAGAACAAATGGGCCTGGCTGTGGGTAGTGAGGCCGTGAGGAGTTGACCCACACTGACGTCCTGCCAGCCTAGGACTGTGGACCAGCACTTCCCCATTTCCTGAAAGGGGAACTACGCACAGACACAGGAAGTGAATTAAACGCGGTGGCACCAGGGTGATACCAGACGAGCAGCCGCCATCTGGGTGTACTCTGGGCTCAAGGGCTTTTCCTGCAGAGGTGGGGAGAGGGGAATGACAATGTGCAGGCAGGAGCAGAGGATCTTGTTTGGTGCTTGGTCTGGGTGCTCTGGTGACCCAAGAGCCCTGCAGTGCCAAGCTTGGTAGATTATGTAGGTTTGTCTGCCCACATCCAGGTCTCTGACCACATCATATTTGCAGAGTCCCTCTTACCTAGTAAGGAGCACAGTCACAGGTTCCAGGGATCAGAACATGGACATCTTTGGGGCAGCGAGGGGACTGTGCCTACTGTATCCATGCATAATATAGTACTGCTTTTTTGATTGTTTATCAAGTGTCAGACATTCTTCTAAGCTCCATCTTATCTCGGTGCCTCAGGAGCACTGATTGGGTTGTCCTGTGTTTGCAGGTAAGAACACTGAGGTGCAGACAGGTTGGTGGCTTGGCTGAGTTAGTGGTAGGCCAGGGTATGTCTGACTTCAGACTCTGGGCTCCTATGCCCTTACACTCTCTGTTTCCCTTTAGAAAGAGGCAGTTGAGGGTGAGCGGTGAATGGACTTGTCTAAGGCCACCTAGCCAATGTGGAGGGCCTGACATCAGAACACAGGTCTCTTGACCCCAGCCGAGCACTTTCTGGAGCCAGCACTTTCTGGTGGCAACAGCTGATGTCTTTCAAGCACTTTCTGTTGGACGCTGTCCTTGGCCCTTGACATGAGTTATCTCAGTTGGTCCAGAGTTCTACAAGGTAGGGACCATCATTTTTCCAACCTCACAGGGTAGGACACTGAGCCTCGATGGGTCCACAGTTCTCTCCCATTGGCGATGTCATGACCCCAGCCTGCTCTGTGGTTAGCTCCCATTCCAACCATAGTCCCGCCCTCATTGGCCTTTTCTGCCTTGCAGCTGCTGAATGCCAGAGGTACATAGCCAAGCTGAGGACCACAGTCTCTGCTCAGTCCCGCTCCCTCAGTACCTACGATGGCGTGGAGAATCTCTGCCTGGAGGACATTTACACAGAGAATATCCTGGAGCTCCGGACAGAGGTGGGACCCCTGAAGAAGAGCCCTGCCACCCTGGGCCTGGAGGAGCTTTTCAGCACCCAAGGGCACCTCAACGAGGATGCAGACACTGTGCTGGTGGTGGGCGAGGCAGGCAGCGGCAAGAGCACACTCCTGCAGCGGCTGCACTTACTGTGGGCTACGGGGCGGGACTTCCAGAAGTTCCTCTTCGTCTTCCCGTTCAGCTGCAGGCAGCTGCAGCGTGTAACCAAACCTCTGTCCGTAAGGACACTGCTCTTTGAGCACTGCTGTTGGCCTGATGTCGGTCAACAGGATGTCTTCCAGTTCCTCCTTGACCACCCTGACCGTGTGCTGCTAACCTTTGACGGCTTCGATGAGTTCAGGTTCCGGTTCACAGACCAAGAGCGTCACTGTTCCCCAACGGACCCTACGTCGGTCCAGATTCTGCTTTTCAACCTTCTTCAGGGCAACTTGCTGAAGAATGCCCGCAAGGTGTTAACCAGCCGTCCGGATGCGGTGTCAGCATGCCTCAGGAAGTACGTGCGCACCGAGTGTCACCTCAGGGGCTTCTCAGAGGAGGGCATCGAGCTGTACCTGAGGAAATGCAATCATGAACCCGGTGTAGCAGACCGCCTCATCCACCTGCTCCGAGCGACCTCAGTCCTGCATGGTTTGTGCCATCTTCCTGTCTTCTCATGGATGGTGTCTAAATGCCACCAGGAACTGTTGCTACAGAATGGAGGGTCCCCCAAAACCAGCACAGATATGTATCTTCTGATCCTGCAGCATTTTCTGCTGCATGCCTCCCCTCCAGAGGCCGTCTCCCATGGCCTGGTACCTGGCCTCCTTCAGAGCAAGCTGTCTTCGCTCCTGCACCTCGGCCACCTGGCCTTCTGGGGTTTGGGCAGGTGCTGCTATGTGTTTTCAGCCCAACAGCTCCAGATGGCACAGGTTGACCCTGAGGACATTGCTCTTGGCTTCCTGGTGCGTGCCCAAGGTGTGATGCCAGGGAGCACAGCACCCCTGGAATTCCTGCACATTACTTTCCAGTGCTTTTTTGCTGCATTCTACCTCGTGCTCTGTGCCGATGTGCCAACATCCTCGCTCAGACACCTCTTCAAGTGTCACAGGCCAGGGAGCTCCCCGCTGACCAGGCTGCTGCCCGTACTGTGTGTGCAGAGCCACAGGACCAAAGAGGGCAGTGTGGCAGCTTTGCTACAGAAGATCGAGCCACACAACCTTCATATGACCGCGGCCTTCCTGGCAGGTCTGTTGTCCCAGGAGCACCAGGATCTGCTAGCTGAGTGCCAGACATCTGAGAAGGCCCTGCTCCAGCGCCATGCTTGTGCCCGCTGGTGTCTGGCCCGTAGCCTCCGCAAGCACTTCCATTGCATCCCGCCAGCCGTGCCAGGTGAGGCCAAGAGCATGCATGCTATGCCTGGCTTCGTCTGGCTCATCCGGAGCCTGTATGAGATGCAGGAGGAGCAGCTGGCACGGGAGGCTGTACGGGGGCTGGATGTTGGGCACCTCAAATTGACGTTTTGCAGTGTGGGCCCGGCCGAGTGTGCTGCCTTGGCTTTTGTGCTGCGGCACCTCCAGCGACCTGTGGCCCTGCAGCTGGACCACAACTCTGTGGGTGACATTGGCGTGGAGCAGCTGCTGCCCTGCCTTGGCATCTGCAAGGCTCTTTAGTGAGTGTTGCGGGGCATTTCTGGTTGGGCATGGGACAATGACACCAGCAAGGGTAGGGGTGGGGGCACTTGGTTGGGATCTGGAAGTCTGGCCCTGGGCTCAATTCTCTTTCACTTCTGTACAATACAAGCCAGATCCATTCTCAGTTTGGGGTTTTAGTTTCAACATATAATAAGGAGAGCCCTACTTTTTGAATGTCCTGTGTGGCAGGCTCTGTGTTCTACACTTTCTGGAATAACCTTATCACTGAGCTATCATCAGGGACATTATTATTCCCATTATCCTTGATTTGAGGCTCAGAGGAAGGAAGTAACTTGCTTGGGGTCACACAGGAAATGGTGAGCTGGATTTCACAGATTACATCTTTCTAGTCACAAGTTTCCTGCTCCCTACAAGTTGACTATGGATGCCCTCCCTGGGCTCCAGAAAAACCCTGAGGTCAGGTGCAATTTCGTGTAATGTGTGTTTGTACGAGGATACTTCAAATCAGAGGCAATTGTGTCCTATAAGAGGCTTTAAAATTCCAACCAGATGGGCATTTCAGGACCTGAGAGAAAAAAGTGGCTGTAGAGTTTTGTTCCATCCTTTTATCTCTTGGGTAGTGTGGTATCCAAGGAGCACTGGGTATTACCCGTGCTACTTGCTACTGCCTGGTGAGGATGTGAGGTTTTGCTCTTTGTGCCCTTGGATGTGTGTTCCATGACTCAGGGCAGGTGAGGGCAGGGACATGCCCAGGCCTGGTGACCAGCATGCCACCGGCTCTTCACTTTCCCTCTTGACCTTGAAAGCAGATGTCCTGTAGTCTCCTCTTTTGAGCCTTTGAGAAAGCAAAAGTTGTAGATTAAATTTAAAATCTATTCACAACCTCCTGGGGCTTTGGGCTACTTTCAGATGACCTTAATTGAGGCCGACAAAAGGACAAGACTTTCTGTGAATGCATTAGGATGTTTATTTTCTCTGAGGCAAAGCACCAAGACTTTTCCCATAAAACAAACACCGACATCTACTTGAACTTGCACGATGACTTGCTAACCCTTAACAGGGACTGAAGCTGTAAGTTTATAACACAATATAAAATCTGTATACTCACTATAATATGTATATTATATACAGGATCTTGAAGGGGACAGGTGTCACACTTAAATTAGGTCATTGAGGAGAATTTAGTAAAAGGACTGTCTATAGAGCTGAGGTAGGAGTAAGGAAGAATGAAGAGGGCTGAGCAAGGGTCCTGGGGCTAGGAGCAGATTAGGGGACATAGGGGCAGGGAGGGGAAAGGGAGTACTTAGTAGCTGAGAGGAAGGTAGGGTGAGGGCCACCTGAGCTTAGCAAGCTGAGATCTGGGAGAGTAAAACCTGGCTCCTTCTCCCCTCCTGACTCCACTTCCTGCCAGTGCCTCCCAACAGAGGGACTGAGGCATCTGCCTGCTGGTGCCGTCCACACACAGGTATCCACCTCCCAGGCCCGAGAGCTTGGGAGAGGAGGGGGAGAGTGGACCTGGCCAGGTAAAAGGAATGCAGCCAGCACAACAGTCCATTTCCTTTGCAAGGAAATAGCTTGGTATTTTGACTGGGGAATTTGGAGACTTATTTGGTGAAGCTATTGATAGAAATTTGAATGTGCATTTTTCCTGATAATGGGACCATGGTTTTTAACCAGGTTCTCTAAGGGGTCCTTGAACTTCGAGAGACCAGGTACCACTCAGCTAGATGATACTAACAGACCAACTCGTCCTGAGAATTCCTGGTGGTATGCAAGGGCTGGGGAGGCTGTGGATCCATCTTTATTTTCAAGAATAGTGAAGCTGACCTGGTTATAGTTTGTGATGCTCAGATGGCAGCAGGCAAAGTTGCTTGTTGAAACACAGGTTCCTGGGTCTGTACCTAGTAATTCCCTTTCACTGGGTTTGGGGTGGGGGTCCTCAGAATCTGTATGTTTAGCAGACATCACTGGTGATTCTGATATGGTTGGTCTTGCACTGTGGGAACTACTAGTAGACAGGAATCAGCTTGATTTTCCATAGGCAGTTACTGTAGTTTGGGTAAGTGTTCCTTAGATGTTCTTGTCTTAAAAGTTCGATCCCCAGGGTAGCGTTATGGCGGGGAGGGTGGAACCTTTTTTAGGTAGGCCCATGTGGGAGGTCTTTAGGATATTGTAGAGATGTTCTTGAAGAGGATCATGTGACCCTAGCCCCGTTTTCTTCTTCTTTGTTCATGGTGCAAGTAGCTTTGCTCCTTCATACACGCCTGCTATGGTGTGCTGCCTCATCACAGGCGCAAAAGCCATTGGAGCCTATAGCTCATGCACTGTAACTTCCAAAAGTGTGTGCAAAATAACCTTTTCCCTTTATAAGATAACTTTACCTTAGGTATTTTGTTATAGTGATGGAAAGCTGACACAACAGTTAAAGTCCTTGACTAAGTCTAGTGCTTCTTACCCAACAAACAACTGTGAGGTTGCTGTGTGGCATTCTGTGTGTGTGTGTGTGTGTGTGTGTGTGTGTTCATAGAGGGAGCGAAGAAAAGAGGAAGGGAGAAAGGGGGACTGGCAGTTCTCCCACAGTTTCAGGCAGTGTCTCACCCACTCGAGTTTCCATGCCAACGGAAACCCACAGCCTCTAGGAAACCCTGTATGTTCAGTGCTCCCATGCAGTCTTCTTTAGAACCTGGCTTCCTCTGACTCAAGGGTGATGGAATTTTTGGCTGTGACCCACAGCAAGTGAGAGGTCAAGTAAGTGAGTGGGCACACCACTGTGTAGAATCGGAACAAAAGCTTGGTGAAATGACTTTCCCTTGTTAACTCTGATATACTCCACTCTCTTCTTCTTTCTGTTCTATTTCAGTTTTTAAAATGTTGCTCAGGACCTTCAAGATTGGTTTCCTGGCCCGTTCATGGTTCACAGGCTCTCGAGAACCAGGGAAAGCCACAAGGGGGAGACTTCAGTGTGGTGGTTAGGGGTGGGATTTGGAGCCAGACTGCACTGTGTGACCTTAGCAGTCACTTCCCATGTCTCTGCCTCAGTTTCTTTCTCTCCAGTGCACTTAACTATAGCACCTATTTTATGGGTGGTAGTGAGGGTTAAATAAGGCTACTGTTGGGAAGTACCAGGCACATAGAAAGCCCCCTACGTGCTAGTGCTCATGATCACAAGTGACTTGCTCTGTGCTGTGTGCTCACAGAGCTTCTTGTGAGGGTGAGGGTGGCAAAGGCATTGTTCTCTTCTTGTAGATGAAGGGACCAGCAAATGGCTGCTATGTGGCTGAGGGACTCCACTGCCTGGGCAGATAATCACTTAGCCAGGGCCTCCCAAGTTGGCCTTAAGATGAAGAACCATATGCACCACAGTTGTTAAAATATGTCGACCCCTGAGTCCTGCCTCATTTGTATAGAATCACAGGCTCTCCAGGGTAGGGGTCTGAGCATCTGCATTTTGTGGAAGCTTTCAGGTGACCTCTTGATCAGGTGAGTTGTAGAGATGATGCCCCAAGATGATTCTGGCTGATCTTTCTCACAGATCAACTCTTTTTGACCTTGGGGCCGCAGTGAGGCTGCTGTGATGATTGTTGTCCTTTTGTGGAGATGGAAACTGGGCTTCAAATTAGATCGGTGACTTTTGGAGGATTGACGTGTTCTTAAGTGGGAGCTCTGGGTCCCCACTTCTTGGGTTGTCACCATCATAGTCAGCTCCCTGGTCAGAGATGCTGGAAGTCTCTGGTGTGTTCTGTCCTGGTGATTTCTAGAAATGTAGATGCTGGCACTTTGGGGTTGAGTGAGTCTTTTTGGGTATTTTATACATTTTTTTTTCACTTTTATGAACTTGACTTTTGAATTAGTTTATTTCTGTCATTTTTAGTTTGCGTGATAACAATATCTCAGACCGAGGCATCTGCAAGCTCATCGAACGTGCTCTGTGCTATGGGCAGCTGCAGAAGTTGGCGTAAGTCAGGCTGGGCTGTGGACACTGGGCCCCCAGTCTCACTCCAGGCCCAGCTGCCTGGGCAGCTACGAGTGAGAGATGGGTCAGGGCAGGGGTGTTGCATGACTGGCGGGTGCAGGGTGGCTTCTACCTGGACAGAGTGGGCAACCTTGGGTTTGAGGGTTCACTGGCCATGTGCCCCTTCTCCTTATGTCTTCTGTTTTTGTACACAACAGTCTGTTCAACAACAAACTGACTGATGGCTGCGCATACTCCATGGCCAAGCTCCTTGAGTGCAAGCAGAACTTCTTGGCATTGAGGTGAGCCCTGGGTTTCATTGTGCCTTAGAAACTAACATTCCTCATAGCTGAGTCAGTGTGGTCCAATTTCCACCCTGGCCTGGCCGCCAGTGTGCTTGTGACCCCTGACCGAATGCAGGACCGTCAGAGCTGGGTTTCTCCTGGGCTGTGGCCTCCTCTGGGCCAGCGCTGCTGAGGGCTTCCTGCCCTCTGGACCTTAAGCCCTCAAGGTGAGCACGTTTCCAGGCCCTTTTCTTTCTCTCTGTCTCTTGATTGTGACCAACTTTCTGGAGGTAGGGGCTCCCTGATGCATATTGAACGCGTCCACTAGGGGGCGCACACACAGTCACTTGCCTCCACAGGGGTTGCAGCCTTTGACTGTAATGCTCCCAGAGGCTTTTCAACACTTGGAGCAGGCAAGGTTTGTGCCTCTGTGCAGCAGCCTTGCTATTCTGCTGCTCCAGAGTCTCCTGGCCTTGGCTAGAGTCTCTGTCCTAGGAGATGCTACTGAAATGGCCCTCCGGTTGGGCCTGGGTTGGCTTGGCTTTCTATGATGGTCTTGCCTCCTTGTGAGGAATTGCTTCCAACAATTCTTTGCACTTGCTGGGATGGATTTGCGGGTAGGAGCTGCCATTTAAAAATTTGACCATGGAGCTTGGTCTCTGCCAGGGCTACTGAGGCCAGGTTGGAGCCATATTTTGTGCAAAATTCTGTTCTGCCGTTGTCACCACCCACCCCATCTGCCCAGGGAGGAGTGTGGGTAGCACAGGGTGCTGGAATTTGTGGCCAGTGCATTATCATTTGAGAGCAGGGGCTCTGGAGCCAGGCGGCCTATGATGTGTAAATCTGGGAACCCCAAGATTTGAAACCTCACTGACTATGTTACCTTGGGTTAGCTTCCTGTTTCTGTGCCTATTTCCCTTCTTGTAAAATAAGGATAACAGTTATAGCCATCTCAGAGGTGGTTGGATGGGGAAGTGAGTTAATGTATGTAAAGTGCTGGTGCAGTACAGTAAGTGCTTTATATAGCAAGCTCAGTGAAAGCTCATGGGTAAATTATGTAAGCTCACAGATTGTGTATCCTTATGCTAAGGCCTCCAAGAAGGAATTAGATGTGCAACAGATTTACTGGGGAAAATGTCTCCAAGTTTGAATGAAGAGGGAGTTTGGGGAGGCTGGGACATGTGATCCTGGATGAAAGAGAGAGGGAAGGAAAAAAGGTAAGATGATTGGGAGGAGCATGGACTTCAGTGGGCCTCTGGGGTGCCCTTGGCCCAGTCTGCCTTACAGGGAGGTCTGCTGGGTCTAAATCCCTGTCTGGCCATAAGTTTTAGGATTGGATTTCAAAGCACAGCAGCCTGAAGGAACAACTCAGAGAGGCCTGAAGTTGGGGGTCTCAGAAGCACAATCTCATGACGCCAATCCCTTCTCCAAGGGGATAACACCTGCCTCATAAGGTTGTGAACCAGAGTGATCCAAAGCCCTTTGAAAGATGAAAGCACATTATGTTTATTCCAGGAAGCTGGGAGTTGTGGGTGAGAGTTCTAGGGGCTTCTCAGATACTCCCAGAGGGGTCTGAATTTGGCTGCAGCTGGCGCCTTCCTTGCTGGGATCCCGCATGCAGTTTCTCCTATAGCAGCCCTCTTGGGATTCGCAGGGAGTGCTCCCAGCAGGCTCAGTAGGATCGCTGCTCAGCCACCTGAGCCTGTCCTGTGCAACCACCTCAGCTTGTCCTGGGCTCTTGCAGAACAGGTAGATAGATGCTCCCTGTGGCTACAGAGCATCTGGATCTGGAAAGTCCGCACTGAGACTGGCTGAGATCAAGAGGGAATGGTGTAAGAGTGAGTCATCCTGATCCCCTGGGGAAATCACCTTCCAGGAAACTACCTGCTGTGCTTCCTGCCCAGACCTGTCACACTACTTTGCTAAACACACGCTCCCTTCCCTTTGCTGCTAGAAAACAAAGTGGAGGTTATTGGAGCCACTGAACAACGTCAACTAGGCCACACTGGTGGCTGCACCTGTCTGGGAGAGGCCTGCAGAGCTGGAGAGAGAAGGGGCTCTCCCTTTCCAGTGCACTGACAGCCCTGTCTCCTGCCCTCAGCTGTATTTCAGCCTCTTCTGTCCTCCCTTCTAGGCTTGGGAACAACCACATCACGGCTGCAGGCGCACAGGTGCTAGCCCAGGGCCTCCGAAGCAATTCCTCGCTGCAGTTCTTGGGGTAGGTTGGATTCTGGGCAGAGGGCCTATGTGGAGTTCAGGGGCTTTCAAGAATTTAGGTGCAGGTAAAACACTTCACCAGGAGGCCCCAGAGGCCAGCCAGGCTCCAATGGGGAGGGCATGCTGGGAAGAGTGGTGGCCTTAGGCTGCCTCTGCTTGGCTTCTCCACCTGATACACAGGAAGTTCCTGGTGACAGAGTAGGGAGAGGGCAATGCCCATGATGGGGCAGGAAGCCCATAGGTCCTTGGGGATGCTCAGGGGTGGGCTGTGGCTACACCATGGAAGCATTTGTGCTTCTAGAGAATGCCATCACCTGGGCCCTATGCCAGAAGATGAAATGGAAATATCTAGGGACTGTGTACCCAGAGTGAGGACCCTTGACCTAGGAGAGGATGTGGAGAAGGAGGAGCAGGGATCCAGTAGGGGCGGTCCTTTAGGCCCTCACCAGAGAGGGAGTCAAGTCTCATATACTAGGCCCTGGAGTAGGGCTTCCTCTGGTCGCTGGGCAGAGCGGCTTCTCACAGGGCTGCACCCGCACCATCCCCAGCAGTCCTTGTCTTGTGCAGACTGGGGTCCATCTGACAAAATCAGGTTATAAAATCCAAGGTTGTAGAAAGAGAAAATAACCTTAGGGCCCCGGTGTTCCCCCCATTTCAGAGGCAGGCAAGTCAGACTGAGCCACACAAGTGTTGTTCCAGAAACCAGCACCTCTTTCATCCTGTATCAGTAGCAACCGAGTCTAAAATAAAAGAGGCCCCAGCCCCACTGAGCTGTTTTCCTCTCCAGGTCTCATCTGCCACATGTTGCTTCCCTCTCAACATGTATTTATTAAGGTTCCTGTTTGGGGTTTACTGTGCCAAAACCCCAACCCCTAACACTACCGTATGGTACAAACTGCTGTGTAGCGCGCATGTTTGTATTTGCTTTGTAAAGTATTGCGATCTTTTCAGATTATTGTGGCCTCATTCTTTAAAAGAAGAGCTGCATAGTATTCCACTGCCTGGTGCCTTAAATAGACAACTTGGGTTTTTGACCATCACAGTGTCGTGTCCCCAGGGCCTAGTGCCCGTGAGTGAAGGCACAGCGAGTGTCTTCATGCAGCTCTCCATGCTCACACTTGTACGTGCACACCCAGGACAAGTCCCCATACGTATGATGGCCACAGCAAGGTGTGAGCTGGACTCCGCCTTCTGCAAAGGGGTGTTTCCAAAGTATGGCGGAGCAGAGGAGGATGCCCCAAAGGTGAAGGAGTTGGACACCGGGAAGGAATTGGAGGAATTACAAGGAACAAGGGAGATCAGAAGCTGGCTTAGGGAAGAAGAGTTAGACTTGTTCCCAGTGGTGCCCCAGGGTAGTTACAGATTTGAAGGAAATCTGAACTAAAATGTTTGAAAAAATATCACAGCCATGTGATTTACAGTGGAGAGAAAGTTTCCCAACCCTGAGGATACAGGCCTCTATTATTTTTTAACTCTGATTATAAGTCCCTGAAAAGTCTGAGTGAAGTTAGCCACCCCACCACAAAGACGGCAGCAGGTCCACTTTGTAACGTGTCCCCGTGAGACCTCTCCAGGACGGGGTGACCCTGCCCCTCCTCGCTGGGGCCGGAGGAAGCAGCAGCACTTAGCTCACGTCCAGAGCACGCAGCAGGTACTCACTCACTCTCTGTGGACTCTGTTGGGCTTCTCAGGTTCTGGGGCAACACTGTGGGTGACGAGGGTGCTCAGGCCCTGGCCGAAGCCTTGGGTGATCACCAGAGCTTGAGATGGCTCAGGTAAGCTGCAAGGTCTGACCTGCCTTTGTTATATTGGGTGAATAGGGGTCACTTGGGCCAGTTTTGAAGATCGCGGGACTTCATCTCCTCTGTACTGAGCAGCGGGGTGAAGGAGAAAGACCGTTGGATTTGGAGGCAGGATGTTAGAGGCTTTCTAGGGGACTTTGGAAATGACAGCTCCCCTATTTGGGTCTTGATTCTGCAGTGGAATTCGTCACACTTTGTCTTGAAGACAATTCCAATCCATTGATGGTGGCTGCCCAGTGCACCCTGTTGAGAAGGCTTCTATGCTGCTCCTGGGCTTAGTGACCACTGTAATCAATTAGTGATGCCTGGAATAAAGTACTCGGAGAGTAGGGCTACAGGTGCCAGCCAGTTTTCCCTTCACTGGGTAGCTTGTCTCTGAGGTTTCCCCCTGCTCTGACACATTTTTATTTTATGCTTATTATGTACAGCCTGGTGGGGAACAACATTGGCATCACGGGTGCCCACGCCTTGGCACAGATGTTGGAAAAGAACATGGCATTAGAAGAACTCTGGTGAGTTTGGAGGATTCCCTGTCTTTCTTGATAGCCTGGCCTCATCCATGGAGCAGCTCTGTGGATAAGATAAAGGTCGATGGCTGGGTGATTGATGATATTTGTCTTTTTATGTACTGAGTGGTATGAAGCATCTTGAGCCATGTGTATAGCTGCTAATTTTTTTATTCAGTTACATAAATTGGTTTGCTGAGTTGCTTGCTAACTACACATGGCATAATGGTTAAAAGTGCAAACTGTAGAATCAAGCAGGCTGTTATCTCAGGGAAATTAAACAATAATCTCTGAGTCTCAAGTTTCTTACCTGTAAAATTAAGGTAAGAATTTGTCCAAGTATAAAAAGATGTTTGTAAGAACATCTGCCAGTGAACAGCTTTATATAGTGCCTGGCATATGTGTAAGGACTCTATAAATGTTAAATCATAACAGTGGTAAAGTTACTGTTGCTTCTACTGCTAAGATGTAGTCTACAACCAGTACTATGAGTGCTACTAATAGTGAGGCTTTGCTATTTTAAAGTGAATTGGAGATTCTCAGAACACTGAGCATTAGAAACAGGGCTCACCTTGGAGCATGATGATGTTGGGAATATATGAAAAATGAACTGGAATTATGTTTATACTGTTGACCTGAACAGGTTCCTAGTTTTCCATTGTTTAGATGCCGTAAGAGAGTCTTCAGCTCCAGGGACATCTTTGCAGTTCCAAATATACCAGGGAGATAAAATGCTGAATGTTGATTTTTCCAGAAAGTAGAAAAACACTACTTCATATAAGCAGAGTATAAGCGTCACATCCACAAAATGGATACAGTGAGTGGGCCTTACCTGTTTCCTGGGCTTATGAGCTCTGCTAAAGTATCACTGATTATATCCTGATTGGACTTTGCCACACATTTCTTGGTAGAGGAAAAGCTTAGTGTGATTACATCAATTGCGATCACTATTAAAAAGAACAACTTGAGACAAGTTAAATTTAGTCAAGTTTGTATGAGTAAAGACTGGTTCATGAATCAGGCAGCACTCAGAACCAAGAGAGGTTCAGAGAGTTCCACCCAGCAATGTGGACGGCCCGTATTTATAGACGGGGAAAGTTTGGTTGGTTTCAGTTCTGCATTTGCCTTCTTTGGGCATGATGTGATGAGTTGGCAGACTGTAGTTGGCTGAAACTTGGCAGCTATAATTGGCTATATATTATAATACTTACTAAGTTTCAGTTTGTTTACATTCTAAGTCAGGTTGTGATTTGCTGCATAAGACCTCAAAGTATAGAGGCAACCTCAGGCCAACTAGGTTTAGCCCTCCATTCAACTTACCATGATAGAAAACTTCCACCTACAGAAGCTTAAATCATTGAAGGGTTTATTTTTTCACATATGGACAGTTTGGTGGTAGTAATGTAGGACTGTTATTGTGGCCACAAAGGGCTAACAGGGCCTTAACTCTCTCACTCTCTCTTTTTTTATTTTTTTTGTTTTTTGTAGTAGAGACTGAACCCAGGGCCCTTGCACTGAGCTATGTCTCCAGCCCTTTCTTTGTCTTTAAAATTTTGAGACACAGCCAGGCATGGTGGCACACTCCTGTAATCTCAGCACTTGGGAGGCTGAGGCAGGAGGATCACTGTAAGTTTGAGACCAGCCTGGGCTACAAAGTGAGGCCAAGGCCAGCCTGAACTGCATAGTGAGACCCTGTCTCAAAAAGACAAAAAAAAAAAAAAAAAAAAAAAAAAAAAAAAATTGTTTTTAAGACATGGTTTTCCTAAATCACTAAGTTACCCAGGCTAGGCTCAAATTCGCTGTCTTCCTGCCTCAGCCTTCCAGAGTGCTGGGGTTACAGGTGTATGGCACCAGGCCCAGCTTCAATTCTGTCTCTTTCTGTTCCATCATCTTTAGTCTGTGGCTTTGTCCTCATGGTTGTCTGCCTCATCATCACAAGTTAGCTGCCCTACTTATAGCAATTACTTCTGTATTCCAGGATTTAGTATGTATACCTGAGAAGGGCAAAAGGCATAGGCTGGCTGGGTCTCTCTCCTTGACAAGCATTCCTAGAAGCCCACCTGTCAACTTCCCCTAGGTATCCATGGTCACGTGTAGTCACTTGGGCAACCTTGACTGCAGTGGAGAGTTGGAAATATGTTTTTTTTTTTCTACCAAGAAATGGCTGCCCCAAATGTAATGATGTTCCCATTAATAAGAAAGGGAACATGGGGTATCAGGATCATAAAAGAAACTTACATAGAAGAGTCTTGGAGTGAATTCTGTTGCACAGCTGTCCCTGAAAACGAAAATCCTGTTTTCTACTTTATTCAGAAGTTTGGATTTTCAGATGCTAGACTTTCTAAATAAAGGAAGTGGGGAACACATGGGTCAATCTTGACTGACATCATCTATAAGAAATACGATCCTATAGACTGAATTTTTTTCTTGTTCTCACTAGCTTGGAGGAGAACCACCTCTGCGATGAAGGTGTGTGTTCTCTTGCAGAAGGACTGAAGAGAAATTCAAGTTTGAAAGTGCTGAAGTAAGGAACCTGTAAGCAGGAGGCTGGCAATAATGGGATGGGGTTTCTGATCTGAAACCAAGGCACTTTCCCAGCCCTGGGTTTTCACATGCGGTGAATGGAAACAGCTCATATTGGTCTGTGTATATGCAGATTCTGGTGCAGGTTGTGTGCCTGGGAGGTGGCCCCAGGAAACTCTGCGGGGAGAGTAGTCAAGGGAGGTGGGGAAGGGATGTGTCCGGTCCAGGATGGTTATTACTTCAGTTGTCACTGAAGGAGATTGGAGCCCAATCTGGGATGTCATGGAGCCAGAGCAGAACACACCTGGTCACCCATCCAACCAATGGGTGAGGAAGTGGGGACATTTGTCCACCAAGTACTTGTCACATATTCCTTCATTCATCTATGCACACATTCACCCATCTGTGCACTCATGCAAGAAATGCTTCTGGTGCCCCCACTCTCTTCCAGGCACTGTTTGGGGTACTGACAGTGGCAAGATATAAAGAACAGAGCTCCCACCCACCTCTTAAATTCTTACTGGGGAGACAGATCATGAACCAGAAAGCAAAGAAGGTCATTTCTGGTTGAGGAGGAGACGTGACATGGAGAGGGTAGGCTTCCTGCTGGTTCAGCAAGGCCTCTCTGAGAGGTGGCGTTTGGATTGGAACCTAATGGACAAGAAGAGGCCGCCGTGCTGAGGTCTCAGGCCAGCACATCCCAGGTTGGGGGATGGAACAGCGAGTGCGGAGGGCCTGGGCAGACACAGGTATGGTGATTTGAGAACAGAAAGCGCCCTGCCGTTAGAATGTAACAGAGCCTCCGAGCCCCAGAAATGACTTGGGGTTCTGTTCTAAGGGCAGTGGGAAGCCTTCAGAGGGGTCTCATCAGGGTAACTGTATGCTGACTTACAACACAGAGGATCAGTCTTGTCTGTTCATGTAGACAGAATGGAAAAAGGGGAATGGGAAGGGGTCAGGGAAAACAGGCAGGAGCCCTGTAGTTGTCCAGTTGGGATACGAGGAAGCTTGACTTAGACACATGCAGCAGGCCAGGCCTGACCAAAGGGACAGCAGCTTATGGCCCTGCAGGTACAGGAGCTGGAGAGCCAGACAGCAGCAGGCTGGGGATGGCACGCTGAGGCCTTCTGTGGTGGCGGACTCTGGCCAGGGACCAGAGTCCGCCAGAGGGCAGCGGATGTGTCAGGAGCCCACCTCGTAGCCCTCGTGGGCTGTGTTGGTGCTCACGAAGGGTGATACCAGAGACCTCACTTCAGGGGACCCCCGGGCACCATGCATGGCTCCTTTTGCTGGAGGATGGTGGCATCTGCCCTGGCAAATATGGCCTGAAGAACACACTTGCCTCCAGAGTCGGGCAGACAGCTGCTTCTGAGCGCCTGTCAGCCCTTCTGCCAGACCGCCTTCTGCTGTGACGACATGTGTTTGTGCTGCTTTGCAGGGGGTAGGGAGTTGCCAATGTTTGGGGAAAACACTTCCACATGGTAGTTGAGTGCAAATGGGCTGGAGGCCTGGGCAAAGCCAGGATTTGTCTGAGCTGGATGCCAGCTTTGCATACAGGGGTGCCTTTGGCGCTACCTGGTCCATCACCAGCCAAGTGCGGGTGTGGCAACCTTGTCCTCCCTCACTGCCGTGGACTTACCTACTTGACCCCAGCAGATGCCAGGCAGCGGTGGGGTGGGGGTTGTCCCGCACTGCCTTGTTGCCAGCCTTATTATTCAGCATCCTGAACAATATCATCCCCCACTGATTCCCTGTAAAAACCGAGCTGCTGCTATATTGTTAAAGAAAGAGAAATGCCCACCTCTTTCTTTTTCTAGCTTTTTTCTCTGCCAAGTATTGGTTAGAACCCAGGCCCTGCAGCCAGACAGCCTGGGTTCAGACCCCAGCCCCCCTGTTTCTCCCTGAATGTGTGCCTCAGTTGCCTTGAGTGTCGGTGGGGGTGACTGGCACTTCCTCATGGGATTGGGATATTCACTGACAGTGTAGGTATCAGGCTGGCATAGCAAAGGACTGGAAAGTGTTGACCACTGTTCTTAACATTGTCTTAGGGTGAGTGTGAAGGAAGCGCCTGCGTTGTGGAGGGAGGGAAGGCAGGAAGTGGACATCGCTGGAAAGCAAAGCTACAAGCAAAAGGGCAGCAAAGGAAACCCAGGGCTCTTGCCCTGCCCTCTGTGACCATAGCCCACCTCACCTCCCATCTCCAGCCTCCTGTGGTCTCTAACCGATGGCCCTGTGCACCCTGAGACCTCTCCTGTGAAAATATTACTTTTGCTGGTTATTTCCTATGGTTAGCAACTGTGCGGAGTGCTTCAGCGAGGCCATTCTTTGCTCAGTTCTTACACGTCGTGAGCCAAGTGCTCTTTCAGGCCCATTTCACAGGTGATGACATTGAGATGAATTTGCTTAAGATCAAAAAGGAAGTGCTGTAGGTTGGATTTGAACCCTGACACTAAAGCATTTGGTACTTAACCATGAGCTGCTTGATTGAATCAACTTTTCTGGTGATGAATGCATTCACTGAGCCTCAGACAAGAGAGATCCATCTCCAGAGTGGAGGGAGGCTCCAGTAAGGCTGCTGACACTGTGCAGGCTCCAGGGGGAAGCCCAGCATCTCTAAAGCTCCTGTTCCATCCTCTTCTCCAGGCTCTCCAACAACAGTGTCACCTTGCGGGGTGCAGAAGCCCTCCTGCAGGCCCTCGAAAGCAACAACACCATTCTGGAAGTTTGGTGAGGTTCCTGGGAAAACCCGTAGCCTTCTCTGAGCCTGTTTCCTATCTGTAAAATGGGATGAGGGGAGAAAGGCACAAAAGCATTTTTAACTCCTTTCTGGCTCTGACATTTGGTGTCATTCTGTTTCTAATAAATCCAGATCTCTGACTGGGAAAGAAGTCTTCACATGTCTAAGCAGGGACCAGTGCTTTCATTTTAAAATCAGAAGTATTTACTCTGAAACTTGGTTGAACTCGGCTGCTGCTCTGCTGGGCAGTACACCCACCTTCACAGGCTGGGGATGTTGTATGTGATCCTCTGCAGTTCTGGAGGTGACACGGGTAGGGACTGCACCATGGTTTACCCATATCTCTGTCACTGAAAGCCACAGACCTTTATGCATTTGCAAAAAAAAAAACAGCTTCAAAGATTAGCCAGGCTCAGTGCTGCATGCCTGTAATCCCAGCACTTAAGAGGCTGAGGCAGGAAGTTCACTGTGAGTTTGAGACTAGCCTGGGCTACATGGTGGGTTCTAAGTCAGCCTGAACTACATAGTGAGACCCTGTCTCAAAGAAAAATGATAAAGATTGGTCCTTCTTGTTTCCAAGAATCTATTTTTCACTCAGGTAACAAATAGAAAGAGTTTGCCTGGTCTAACCTATCATGAGCAATTGTCACTGCATATGTTTCAGGCATTGAGCTAGAGACCAATATTTTAAAACTAAGAGAATTCTCATAAAGATCTCTGTTCTAGGATTTTCTCAAAAGAGCCAGCAACCCTGGAGCACTGTGTGCAATGCCAGTCTTTAGCCAGAAGAGGGAAAGAGGTACCCTCCTAATGAGGACAGGCCTGTTCTGCTGGCTGCAAGACCACCAAGCCTGTAGACTTTTAACTGGTACCCTGGCTCCTCTCCTATATTTTACCTTCCTATCCCTGGTAGCTTGTGACCCCTGCTTTTAATATGTAGAACTTATCCCTTCCTCAAAGAAGTACATCAAAATAGCAGGAAGTGTCAATCTCAAATGGCCAAGTTAAAAGCAAGAACTTCTAAATTTTGCACTGGGCTGCAGAGGTTTTGCTTTCTGTATGATTGTGTAACTCCATGGACACCAAGGCCGTCAGGTCCTGGGTGCCAGGGTGTTTTTTTTTTTAAACCATTGCACAGCCCTAAGAAATGTCACATTTCGTGTGCAGGGAATACGCAGACAACAGGTCAGTATTTTAAGGGCTCTAGCCCTTGTTGCCTGCCCACAGAGCTGGGGAGGGCGTTAGCACTTGATCGTTGCATTCTTGACAGATCAGGTTGTTGCCTGAAAAAGAGTGGCTGGCCTTGGGGAGTCTGTGGACAGCTGGGGGCCTGGTGCTGCAGACTCTTTCTGCAGAGTCATGGAGCCTTGCTCACCACACAGAATAACTCATGAGCTGCCCTGGGTGACAGAGGGTAAAATGGCACTGAATTCCCTCCCACGGGCCCAGAGAGTCAGCCCCTTCCTGGCATGGGTTTGAAGGGCGCAGCTTCCCTTTGACAGCCCTGCTCTAATTTTGTCCCTACTCAAGCCTCTCTTCCCGTTACCCCTCCAGGCTCCGAGGCAACACTTTCTCCCCAGAGGAAATTGAGAAGCTCAGCCACAGGGACACCAGACTCCTGTTTTGATGTTTCTGGGTCAATGTTCATCTCAGTTTGTTTGTGAGCAAGCCTGAGTTTGGACCCTGGAAGCTGGATTATGTCTGGTACAGCCGTATCCTGTTCAGGGCTGCATTCGTTTGCTGGGAGCACCACAAGTCACCTTACTCCACCAGAGAAGTGCCTCAGTGTCCCAAGAACACTTTTCCTAACCTACTTCTGCCATCACGTTCTTCTGGAAACTCGACCCATGAGATACAGATGAGGGGCAGCCCCTCTGCCGCAGTATGGGGCAGTCGCCACGTGACCCTCCGGGGTCCTCGGGGTGGAGGGGAGAGTGTCTGCTGGCCTAGAGGTCTGGATCTATGTGAAAGACAATGCCCCCCACCACACACACACACCTTTACAAACAGGAGGAGAATCCAGGAAGCGGCTATCAGCCCCTTCTCAGTTTCTAGGTCACCTACCCAGGCCATTCTTGCTCTGGTCTTCAGCTCATCCTGTTTGAGATCCACTAGGACCCCAGCCCTGGCATGCATGCTGGGAAGGGCTCTGCCTCACCCTGCTCTCCTTCCTGGTGCTTAAGACATTGTTGGAAGGAGACAAAGGGCAGCTTTTTATTCCCCAAGACACTAGATTTGCAAGAAAAATACGACCACACTCCAGCTGGGATCATACAATGATCTTTATTTCCACTGCAATCAATTACTCTTCAGCCAAGCCTTTGGATACTGCTTCAGTCCAAATGCAGCGTTTTGAAATTAATCTGGGCCAGAATTTCAAATGGCCCCACTAGGCTTCTGGTTGATGTCTGCGAACTGAACTCTGACAACAGACTTCTGAAACGTATCCATGAGAGACAGTTCCCTTTCATTCATGCAGAATGCTTTAGGATATATAGTTAGGGGTTGGAAATCTACAAGGCCCCAACCAAACCTTTTCTTCTAAGCAAATGTCAAAGACTGTGTGATGTCAGGTGCTGCACCTGTATTACTTTGTATATATTATTCTATGTGAAAATTGGTTAATATTTGTAAACTACTTTGTTTTATTCTCCCAGGTTGTTATTTTTATAGAAAATGTGACCATGAGCTTTGTGCTATAAATAATCATAGAGAAAATTATTGAGTTACGAAAGCTGTTTTCATTGTGACCAAACATTTTTAAGTATTCCTAAAACTTGTCAAATTTTAAAGCACAGTGTTCTACCTGAAGGGCAGAAAATGATGTTTTCAACGAAGTAATTTATTGGTGCTTTAGGCAAAAGCAATTCTTAGAAATAGGCTGGTAATCAAAACATATTTGGCTTCAGCTTGGAAGAGTCTAACCCAGCGTGAGTTTTTAAACTGTGCAGGAACCTTGTGGTGCCCAGACTGAAAAGCTGCAGCAAATGTTAAAAGGCCCCTGGATCTACCTCAATTTTCTCCAAGTAGCTCCAGGAATCTTTAACAGGAGATGATAGAGAAGATTTGTGTGTGATTCTTCACTACCACCAGCAGCTCTCCACACAGACCTTGCTGAAATAATTCTTAGCTGCATTTAATGAACCATGGCTCAAGTGGCCACTGGCCATGGTGGATCCTGCTCCCCTGAAAGGTTTTGTACGTTTGGTTCACTGAATATGTGGCATCAGCCTGGGCTCCCATGTGGGAGAGGTCCATTAGCTCTATAACTGGTGTCCTGTTCTGCCCAGACCCTTGTTCCTGGTGGGCGAGCAGCGGGCAGGTGGAGATGGGTCTGCCTCTTCTGAAGGGTGCACAGCAGCCCACTGGTGTGGCAACATGTTGGGTTGTAAATGCACCTTCCTTAGGTTCATGCAGCAATGATTTATTAGCCAAAGATGTTAGGACAGCCAGTGAATGAACAAGCAGATGTGATTTCTGTCCCCATAGTTCTTAGCTGAGGGTAGAGGGAAAGGCAGGCAGAAGACAAGTACACTGGAAACTATATTAAAAAAGTCCATTGCAGTAAATACTAGGAAGGAAATTGATCTTGAATGTCCCTGAAAGGCCCATGTGTTGAAGGCCTGGCATCAGCTTGTGGTGCTATCAGGAGGTGATGGAACCTTTAGGAGGAGGGACCTATTGGAAAGAAGGAAATTAGGTCATTGGTGGTGCACTCTGGACAGAGATACCGGGACCTCTAGCCCCCTCTCTCTCCATTTTTGCTTCCTCCCTGTCATGAGGTGAGCAGCCTCCTCTGCCACATGCTCCCACCATGATGTGCTGTATCATCACAGGGCCAAAGCAACAGGCCCAGATGACCGTGGGCTGAAATCTTGGAAAGAGTGAACCAGAATAAATCTCTTTTTTGAGTTGTTTGTCTCAGGTATTTTGCAACAGAAATAGAAAGCAGATTTAAGCTGAGCATGGTGGCTCATGCCTATAATCCCAGCACTTGGGAGGCTGAGGCAGGAGGATCATTGCACATTCCAGACCGGACTGGACTACAAAGTGAGCTCAAGGCCAGCCTGAACTCCATAGTGACACCCTGTCTCAAAAAGACAAAAAAAAAAAAAAGACAAAGTGGACTTAATAGAAATAAGTGCATATGATTGAGGGCACTGTCTCCAGACTATTGAGGAGTTGATCTGAGACAAGTTCTCTGAGGAGGTACCAGGGAGGCTGTATCCCCAAGGATAGGAACCGGTTGAACATTCTGAGTGATATGGGAGAGGATTACAGTCAGTCACAGAGTCAGCTATATATGTCCCTGTCGTGGGGAAGAGCTTGGTATGTGTGGCAGGTTGAACTATGGCCCTCAAAGCTATCCAGGCCCTAATCTCCAGGGCCCATGAAGTCTGCCTTACATGGCAGAACTTTACAGATGTGCTTAATTCAAGGATATTGAGATGGGAGATGATCCTGCATTATCTTGTAGGCTCTCAATGCAGTCACAAGGGTCCTTATAAGAGAGAGGCAAAGAGACTTTTTGTCATAGGAGGAAGCACTGTGCCCACTGAAGCCTGGCTTTGGAGTGGGAGGCGGGGCTAGGAACCAAAGAGCACAGTTCTGGGAGCTAGAAAAGGCAGGGAAATAGAGTCTGCCCTAGAGATTCTGAGGGAGCATTGTCCTGCTGGCTTTGGATGTAGTCCCCTTTGGACAATTATTTGTGGTAGTTTGTTATAGCAACCATAGGAAACTAATGTGGTGTGTGTGCAGCAAGCTAAGTGGAGTTGTTAATGGACAGTTAGCAGAGGTAGGCAGGGCTGGTTCTTCAGGGGCTCAGAAGGCCATGCCAAGAATGTGGTCTTGATCTTGGAAGACTGGCAAGCCATCAGAGGCAAGACTGACAGTGTGATTAACAACGTGATTGACAGGGTGCTGAGTCATATTAGCTGTGTCTATCACACACATCCTTTCCCCTAATTCACTCTGCTATTATAATTGGACATATGAGATAGATCCCATATACATGACCTTCAATGAACTCCAAGTGAAGAGAGGTTACTGTAGATCATGCAAGAATATCTGGTATGCATGGGTCTTGATTTGGGGTTTTAGAATATTCTAGGGCAGGCTTGGGTATCTTTGTTTTTCTTATATCTGCCTCTGAGTAATAAGCCTAAGGACAAAGTTTGCGGGGAGGGTTGGCCCTGGGACACTTCCCAGTTCAGATGAGTGGAGAAGAGTGGCCCTATAGCCCCAGTTGTACTGTTTGTATTAGTGTGAACCTGGAGCTCACATAGATCACTGCTAGAGATAATGCCACAGGATTGAAATGGGCATGGGGACCTTGGGCCTGGATGCTGTAATCCAGGGAGACATTATGGAGAAAGTAGGTGTGAGGGAGACTCTGACATCTTGGTATATGATTACAGCAGAATTCAGAGTGGATGTTTCATGACTTTTCAGAAGCCCAGCAGGCACCAGCAAAAGCATTCTGAGCCTGTGTATGTAACCAGGGAACGAGGCATCTTACTTTCAAGAGTCACTTGATAGGGAAGTCCTGAAAGGTATGTGCTCCTGGGCAGTGACTTACCTAGGAGCAGGTTGCAGATTTGTGGCTAAGAGTACATAATTTTTATGTGCAGAATAGCAAAGTGTTAGAGCAGGAGAGTTTTCAAAATAACCTCAGACTTCAATTATATTCACCATCATCCCAGAAGAAAAAACCCCCAGCATCAATCCAAACATTTTCCACCCCTCCCATCTTCTCTATAGTCCTGAAACAAGACACTGAAATGAATACACCCCACAGAAATGTGAGCAGTGAAATCGTATCTGAAGTGGGCTAAGTGGAGACTACAGCCTCATTCTCCTGTTGTCCCAATACATCTCCAAGCCCTGCTCTCCCCTCAAGTGACTGGCCCAGCCCAGTGAGTGAAGCACACAGCAATCCTTGAAACATCCTGGAAATCCCTGTACGTGAGGGAATTCATAGCCTCAGGTCCTTGGGAGCGGAGACAGATGAACAGCAAGGTCCTGTAGCACATTGGGACCCAGCTGGGCAACTTCTCTTTGAAGAGTAACATTCACAGAGATGGTAGCTATGCAAATGTGAAATCCCAGTTCTTTGGTTTGTGCTTTTCCGAGACAGCTCCCCACTTTTCTTTTAAAATGAAATTTAGTGCCAACCTAGCACCACTTCATGAACAGTCTACACCAGTCTACTCCTCATCACTCACCCTTCTCACCTGCTCTGCTCCCAGCTTTGGGAAATGTGGGGTTCGTTTTGGACCTGTCCTTGCTTGGATTATAGCAATGTCTCTTGACTGGTTTCCCTACCCTGGACCTATAGAATGAGCCTGTTGAAACACAAGTCAAATAAGCCAATGCTCTGATCTAAACCCTCTAGGGCTTCCTGTTTGGTGCAAAGTAAATGCCTAGGTCTTGTGCTGCCTTGGACTATCTTGTGTCCTCTCTGGTCTGACTTTTGCAAATGACACCTGCATTCTTTGTGCTCTAGCCACGCCAGCTTCTTTACTACTCCTTGAGAGTCCCAAGAACTTTGCTGCTTCTTGACCTTTTCAGGAGCTTTGTATCTTTTATTGTCCTTCCTCTAGCCAGTGGCATGGCTTGCCTCTTCCTTTCCTTCAGGTCTTTGATCAAATGTCAAATGGTTCTTAAATCCTTCTTGAACAATTTATCCATCCCCAGCCACCATTTTCTCCCCTAATCTGCTTAGTAGCGTCTTCTTGGTGTGCATAACCTGATCTATGTTTCTTTCTTCCTTTCTGCTGTAGTTTATATCTGGAGTATCCTTTAAGCCCCAAGCATTTAATCTTGATTGCCAGCCCAGGGTGCTATTAGGGGATGGGTGGAAACTTTAGATGGTGGAAAGAAATTAATTCATTAGGAATGTGCCTCCAAGGGGGTATGGGGGACTGCCCCCTCTTCCTGGCTACCGTGAGAGAAACACGTTCTTCTGTCACATGCTCCCACCATGATATGCTGTGCCACCATGATACACTCTTGGCCCTGTGAGGCTGTAGCAACAGGCCCAAGTGACCATGGACTGCGGTCTCTGAAACCATAAACCAAAAGAAACCCCTCCTTCCTATAAATTGATTTTCTCAGGCATTTCGTGTGACCGAAAGCTAACTCATTTGCCCTGGAATATTGGCTCAGTCACTGCAGAGCTGTCAGAGTCTAAAATCATGCTTGGCACATAATAGGTGCTCAGTAAATACTTGTTAACTACTGAGAATCCACTCTTCCTAAAGGGAGAAGAAAATTGAAGTTGGGGAAGACCATAAGAATGAATTACTGAGCCGGGTGTGGTGGTGCACACCTTTAATCCCAGCACTTGGAAGGCTGAGGTAGGAGGAGTGTTGTGAGTTCAAGGCTGGCTTGGGCTACAACGCGAGCACAAGGCCAGCCTGAGTTACACAGTGCGACCCTGCCTCAAAAAACCAGGGCTGGGAATTTGGCTCAATGGCTTACACACCTGTCAGGCCGGCGCGAGGTTGTGAGTTCAATTCCCGGTGCCACAAAAAAAAAAAAAAAAAAAAAAAAGAAAAAGAAAAAAAAAAAAAGAATGAATGAATTACTTTTCCTCTAACAGTATCTTTTTCTTAAAGGACAAAAGTTTTTCGGGATATGGGACTGTTCTTAGTGCATCAGCTGCCCAAAATGAAATTCCAAATGTAGCATAAAGGTCTCCGTGAGTATTAAGGTCCTTTTCTCTGTGTTTTAAGAATCACAAAAAGATGGTCACTGAAAACAGCACATAGTTCAAACAGCAGAGCATGGGTTTATAGTTCAGCAGGATTAGTTTAAAGATGATTAAAGTAATCTCTTTATCTTATCAAAAAGAGCTTTCAGGTGACCAGAGTAAAAGCCCTGAGACAGAATGTTCAGTTGCACCGAGGGTTTCCCTCCCTGAGTGATCAGCACATCTCTCAGCTGGGGGACTGTCAACTCCTCATCTGTTGACCAGGACATCTTGTGGGGTTAGTACGGAGAAAGCATTGGTACCCTATCCTTGCCTGTAGGGATGCCTGGCCCAGGTAGCCCCTTGGCACAGAGCTGTTCTTAGTGCCCAGTATTACAGGAACGTTAGGAAACCATGGGAGGCTGGGTGAAGAATGGGAGTTGCCATTCACTGAGGGGAGGAAGGCAGAAGGATCACAATGGGTGTGGGGAACATCAGGCCTTCACTTTGGGCTGTCTCCAGTAGAAATGTCAAGCAGGCAGTAAAGTATGAAATAAACAGAATTTTGTGAGGCTGGAAGGAGGAGGTAACCTATGGTAGCTACTGGGAAGGGAGATGGGGTGGGACTTAATCCAGAACCAAGTCCATTGATACAGAGTTTTGACTCTGTTACAGTCATAGGCTTCTACTAGGCTCCTGGAGACTTGGCTCCATTCCATTCCATTCTATTCCATTCCATTCTGTTCCATTCCATTGCTTTTTTGTCAGGATCTTGTTAAATAAGGGGGCAAGACAGTTTGAGTCACATTCACCACCTTCCTAAAAATCCTTCAAAAAGTTCCACTGCTCTTGGGTTGAAGGCCAACCTGGCCCTGGCTCCCATCATCCTGTTGCATCACATTGACTGTGGCCTGCCTTTTTCAGATTCTTCAACATGTCCTGTACTTTCCTATTCACTTTGTCTGGAGTGCTCTCCCTCATCCCCAACTGCCAACATCTTTCCTCTCTCTTCTTAAAGGCAGCTTCCTCACCAGGCTTTCTCTGAATGGCCCCTCCCTCCTGTTAGGCGAGCTCAGAGTTGTTCTTCTGAGCTCACCTTGCTGTAATTAGGAAAGCAATTATGTAATTAGTTGTTTAAAATCGACCAATCTTGCTAGAGGCATGGGTGTCATCTCCTTGGTCCACTGCTTGATTTCTTGGTAGCTGCTCAGTGACTCAACCACCAGTTGCCAGGCTGAGCCCAGGGCCCAGTTGGGTATGACAGGCTGAGAGGATGTGGAGAGGGAGAGGAGATAGATGGGGGCTGGAGGCACCTGGAAAAGGCGGGGCTTTGGCTGGGCTCTACATGAAGGGAGGATTTGGAAGGCAGAGAGAATGAGTGTTTCAGCTGGAGAATTCATTTAAAGAGGTGGGAAGAGCCCTAGTTTGGAATCAGGGGAGTCCGGGTCTCAGCCCTTCCCCTGGACCTTTAATCTCCTTTCTGTAAAATGAGAAGCTGGGGTGAAGCACTGGAAATAATAAATAGTATTATGACACTACCCTCCTGCCTCACACCTGGCTGGCCTCTCTTGCCTTGTGAATCTGGATATACAGCTTTAGAACTGTCACCAACACAGTTCTAGGCAGTCATTACCAACTCATGAGATGGTAATTGAGACAGGCCTGTTTGTCTGGTTTGGCTTCCATACTCATCTCTTGGAGAAAGACACTGATTCAGTGAACATGTGACGGGATAGGGGGACTGAGCAAGGGATCTGCAGTAGCAGCAGGGTCAGCAGTACCTGAGGCCATCGTCAGAGAAGACAGGAAAGGTGCTGTAGTCAGGGTGGGAAACTCAAATGGCTTCAGGGACCAAGAAGAAAAAGTGGCTCAAGGGCATAACACAGGGAATGGTGAGGAGTGTGGCAAACTGGAGAAAGTAAGGGTGCTTACTTCGTTTAAAGTACTCAAAAATCTCTTCCTCACCTCTGCTTCTTCTTCTTCCCCATTTTTATATTTTTTTAATTTTTTAAAATTTTTATTTATTTTTTTGCGGCACCGGGGATTGAACTCACAACCTCGCACCTGCCTGACAGGCGCGTAAGCCGCTGAGCCAAACTCCCAGCCCTGGTTTTTCGAGGCAGGGTCGCACTGTGTAGCTCAGGCCAGCCTTGTGCTCACGTTGTAGCACAAGCTGGCCTCGAACTCACAACGCTCCTCCTACCTCAGCCTCCCGAGTGCTGGGATTAAAGGCGTGCGCCACCACGCCCGGCTTCTTCCCCATTTTTAACATGCAGGTCAAGCAAAAGTGATCTTCAGGCTGGTGTTTCCTCCTAGACAGAGTGTGATCTTAGTCTTAGCTTATTACTGAATCTAGTTCTAGAGGGGAATGGCTTTCCCTAAGGGCACACTGCAAGTCAGGTCTGGTGATTCCCATCATATTGTTTCCTTCTGGAGGATGTTCAGGAAGCCTGAGAAACAGGTTCAGAATGGATTAAGGAAAGACAACAGTCAATTGAAGCTAAGGTTTTCAAACAATGTCCATTTAATTTTGTGATTATGGCAAGGGATGAGAACGGCCTGTTTAGGGCTATTTTCAGTAATTACTCATGGGACTACTTTTATGTACTCATTGGTTTAAGTTCCCCGGATCTTCAGAAGCATGTCACTTTCCATTGGCAAAATTTCTGTCATTAAACACACACACACACACACCTCCTCTTTCCTCAGGATTAATCACCGTCCCCCATAATTAGTACTTAAAATGTCAAAGGAGAACGAATTAATTAACGAGAGTATCCAGTGCAGGAAGGCATGCTTCAAAGCTCTGGGACTGATTATAAAAAGCATTTCCTTAAATATTTTGAGCGCTTTGGGGAACCAGAATCCTCCTATTCTAATTGAAAGCTCCTTAACTACACCCCATGTTCTGGCTGGTGGCCAGGGTTGCAGGGCTGGGTGAGGTAGCGCGCAGAAACACTTTCTTCACCATTCTTAGAAAACCTCCCTTTCAGACTGGGGTCGGTGGCAACAGAGGTTCAAAAACAGCAGAGTTCCCAGGCCACTTCCGAGGAGAAAAGCTTTAACCTCTACTGAGTGGTAGGAACTTGACTGCGGCATCGCACAAGCATTCTGTAAGACAGGTGGTACTATTATAAAACCTACACTTTACAGATGTGAAAATTGAGGCGCAGCGTGGCTATGACTTCTCCATCTCAAGCGGCAACTAATTGAGAGAGCAAAAGGTTCTATTTTCGGTGTGATTCTTAAGGTTTGCTCTTTCTTGAAATTCTGGAAAACTGTTCGCAGCTTTCCTCTGGACTTCTTCCCACCCCAGTTTTGACAGCTAAGGCAAAAGCCAGGACGCGCGCATGGGAGGCGGAGCTAGGAGAGCGCCGCGCCCCGCCCCGGCTCCCATATCAGCCAATGGTGACGCGTCTGCCTAGGCTTTGGTCCAATCATTCAGGGCTCCCCGCTCCCGTTTGGCTCGTCCCCGACCCTCCCCTCTGCTTTTTCTCTTAGGCTCCACCGAGCTTGACAGAGCGGAAAGTCCCTTCTGCCGGCGCCGCGCCGGCAGCTATTGGAGGAAGGTCACAGAGAGACCCAATCAGCCTGCTCGCAGGAACGTAGCTCGGGCTACGATTGGTTAGCGTGGCGGTTGGCTCCTCCGCCTCTGTTCCCTCCCTCTCCCTAGCGGCTCGGAGGCGGGGCAGGTGGGGGCGGGCCCAGGTAGCAGGTTCGGCTGCGCGGGGGCCGCGCGTCGGAGGTAAATACTAGGGCGGTGGGTGTGGGGTGCCGGGGCCGACCCGGGACGCAGGAGGGGAGCCGGTGGGGTGGCGGGCAGCGACTCCGCACTGCCCGTGGTGGGTGAGTGAGCCGGGGCCGAGCGGCGGGCGGCTAGATCCTTTGGGCGCCCCTCACGGCCCCAGGGCGCCTCGAGCCGTTGCGGTGACCGGCGGGCCTGGGCGCCGGCCCGTTAGTTGCCCCGAACCGCCCGAGCCATCGGGGGTCGTGGGGTGCTGCGCCCGTGACGTCAGCTCGGCTTCCCCACCCCCGAGCTTTCCCGCGAGGGCTCCAGAGTCCGTGGGAGCGTGGTCGCCGCCGCCGGGACCCCGGGAGAGAGAGGGCTTGGTGGTAGCAGCTCAGGACTCAGTGTCCATCCTTGTCGCCAGCCAATTACAGATGGGGAAACCGAGGCACGGACTGCTGGCTGACTCCTGACGGCCCTCGTTGGCACCGAGAGCCCCAGGTTGTAATGTTTCGTGTTCTGTGCGGCTTGTGGATCGGTTAGGGTTAGGGTTTTGCGGGGATGTTTGTGGCACCCATCCAGGAAGAGCAAGTCAGGGTACTGGTCTCCTTAATGGCGTGTTCTGCTTTTTCTTTCAGTTTCCCTCTTCCCAGGGTAAGGCAGGTTTTACCCAACTCAGAGTTCTTTAGTAAAAGATGTGTCCTGTTTAGACAAGCGTTCTTTTTTCCTCTCTGTTTTTCGTTTTTATTATCTATTAGCGATCCATGGGGAAGTAGAAGTCTTGGAGGGAGAGGGTGTTCTTGAATTTGATGCTCAGTCGGGTCAGCTACACGGTTATTCGTGTACTTGGCAGCTTTGCTCTTCCACTCCTTGGCATTTACACGTTTTAGGATGGTTGTCATCATCTAGTCACCAAGCCTGTGGCCTTGCAGTCTCCAAATCCTCATCATCACTTCCCCTCCCCAGTTTTCCCTGGAAAGTTGTATCCTTCGCTAAGCTAAGGAGCATTCATACCTTGCTTTTGGATTGGTGCTAATTAGGGATTGGAATAAGATTGTTCATTTTGTTATCATAGGCTCCCAGAGAAAAACCCAGGCCTCAAGAGGGTGTTGATTCAAGTGTTGGTTTTCAGCACACCCCCTCATGCCCCAAGTAGATTGAATGGCCCTAAGAATTTAGCCTGCCATTCCCTACTGGGTAGTGGGTGGATTTGAAGTAGAACAGTATTAAGAGGAAATGATTTGCTGGAAATTCTTACCGAAGTTCATGTACTCTGGATGCTGATAATACCCAGAACATTCTCAGCTGTTCTGCTGCAAAATTTTAATGTATTCTTGTGAAGAAAGCTTGCTTTGGGTGGTAACTTTTTTGAGGTGCTTGTAAGGCCAGGCCACCTGTTATATAAAACAACCGACATTAAACAGCAATGATTTCTATGGTCTGGTCTGCCAAAGCTGCGATTCTGTTTGATTTAAGGAAGTTTTTAATAAAGAACAGAAGAGAAGAGTAATAATCCTATTCATCAAATTATTTAGTCTGTTCCTGATTTTCATACGGTGATCTTAAATTCATCAGGGGTTTTTACATTGTTCATGCAGAATTTACAAGAGTCATGCATGGTGTGAGTTCTAGGAAGCTAGTTTCAAATGAGTCTCAAAACAATTTGAATTCGTAATTGTGAAATTTTCCTTAATCAACAGTGATGTAGTGTGACTATTCATCATTTATTCAGTGAATAGTGATATTTTAGGCAAAAATCATTAAAAACTCCCAACTATTGAGTCTTTCTTTTTAACCTGGAGGAAGCTTTTGGCAGTTAGGATGATGAAATGACATTTTGGTTTTCATTATCGAGTTAACTAAATTTCTGGGAATTGGGGAATTCACAGTTTGAGAGTGAAATGGCTAGGCTTAACTCTAGTGAGAGAACAGTGTTCCTTATTCTTCTGACATGAACACGCAGCTTCAAGAGCACTTTTTAAAAGTGAAAACCTTATGAATCCCACTTGTTTTAGGGACTGTGTATTTGTGAGGAATATTAAAACCGAGCCAGTCTGTTTTCTGGTTCTGGAATCTTTATATTTCTGTTTAGCTGTATAAGAATATAACAACTTGTTCTTTTACTGAGAGATGTTCTTTCTTAAAATGGTAATCACTGTAGCTATCTAGAAGCATTTGGAGAAAGGCTCACGCGTCTTTCTTTCTGGGTGTTCCTGCTGACCTTCCTACCTCTTTACCATTTGTAATATGGGAGGTATGGTAATTTTTATTCTGACTGAGGTAGCTTCCTGTGGTTTTTAGAACAAGCAGGATATCTCAGGAGATGCCAAAAATTCTTGAATTACATCTGTCTGTGAGGTTCTTATGAATGGTATACCTTGATAACTTGAGAGCAAAATGATATTGTATCTTCTAGACAAGTTACTCATTGTCCATTTTATGTATCTAATGATCATTTGTACTAAGTGTAACTTGGTAATTCTTATCTTTAATGTTTTCTATGTAAGACTTATTTTTTGATCATCTTTCCATTTCATTCATAGGAAATTGATCAGTCTGTGCTCTTCAACCACATCTTGTTTTAATGGTTTTATTGTAATGCAGTTAAATCCCCTTTTAATCTGAATCCAGACTATCAATAAGCTCAGATAACCAGATATGATTTCAGATCTGTGTGACACTGAATTGTTCCCTCATCTTCAGTGTCCTCAAAAGAAAGCCCTTCTATTCAGCATGCTTTTTAAGCTTAAATATTTCAACTGTCTGGTATCTTCATTCAGTACTTAACAGTAATTATCAGGATATTCATGATCACTCACTTATCCAGCCTGCAATAAGATAGGATTTAGATGAGTCATTTGTGATATGCTCATCCTCAAAGTGAATCCACCTGCAAAGTAATAAGAGAATACAAAGTAATAAGAGAATACAAGTGAGATTTTCTCCTGTCACACTGATCCCCTCCCCCAACACACTGTCCTGATTTTGAATTTGGCTGTGCTTCTTGTTCCTTGGGTTGTCCTACTGCTCATGATTTTTGCATAAAGGGAGAGGCTAGGTGAAATGGGATGATTTGTTGAAAGCAGTAATCCGATTTTAAAGCTTCTATGTTTTTCAGTGTCTAACACTGACCTGAGTGCATCAAAATACTAAATCTATAAACCAGCCTTTCTAGTTGGTAAGAACTCATTTACAGTGGCGTTTACATCTTTTTCCTTTATATTCAGCCAGTTTCACTATTTGGTCTTCTTGACTTTAACTGTTGTGGATAGCCCTCTGAGACAATATTGTTGTCAGGTGTGGGGTGCACTCCTGTAATCCCAGCACTTGGGAGGCTGACGTGGGAGGATTGCCATGAGTTCAAGGCCAGCTTCGGCTACATAGTGGATTCATAGCCAGCGTGCACTACAAAGAGAGACCCTGTCTCACACACACACACACACACACACACACACACAAAATTAATAATAATGTTGACATAGTATTCATTATATTCAGTAGGAAGAAATATGTACTAGCGCATTTCTGTTGTAATACTGATATTTGAGAATATTAATCATTAAATTTATCTTCATGTGTATCTCTAGACTAGGGCCATAAAGTTCCCCATTCAACTTTCTCCATGAGTTGCAAAAAAGATAATTAATTTTTAATATGATAGTTTCAAACCTGTTCTTAATGTGTTCTTTCTAAAAGAGGAAAGGCCACATGCTTTTTATTTTTGGACAATGCTTTTTAAATATTTTATAACTCTTGCTTTGGCTATTCTAGTTGTCTAACATGACCCATCCCATTGACTCTAAGCTCATTCCTCCTTGTTCTAGTGGAAGGTAGCAAAGAGTTAGCCTACCTTGTGTAGTTCATGGTTGAAAAATAGTACTTGAAAACTACTAATTATTGCCATCCACCTTTTTATAAACCAGCTAGTTATATCAGTTTTCTCTGTGGATTGCTACCCTTAAGTAAGCTGAAAAAGCAATTTTGTAATTAAATTCATTTAAAATATGGTGTCCCAGTGTATTACATATAACAATTTAGTTTTCTCTTGATAATATTTTATTCCACTTACGGTTTTTACTTTAAATTGTGACATGAATTGTTATGCTAGAGAACCAATTGAGTAGAAATTATTAGCATATAAATAATTACTAAGATTCAGAGAGGCTTCTGATTTTAATTTGAAGGTAACCGTGTTTAGAAATTTACAAAAAGAATTTCTTTTGAAAATAAAATTGTTTTATCCTTTAGAAAAAGTTTTGGCCAAAATATATAGTACATTTTAAAAAGAACCAAGACTGTTCTTGATCCCTGTTTAGGGTGTTGCTTTTTAACTCCTTAAGCCTTCTGAAAGCAAACAAAATAATATCTCTGCATTAGGTCCTATGTACTTTAATTCTAAAGACTCTTCCAGATTTATGTATTCCTCTATTTACTATTATTGCCCTGTTCTTTGTGAATAAACATATCTTATTATCTGGCTTCTCCGACCCGTTTCGAAGCAATAAGAAGGAAAGCAACAAGGCTGTAAAGAGAGTCAAATGCATGCTACAGGAAACCACAGAAAATGGCTGATTACAAAAGAGAACTGTAGACAGCAGATGTATAGAAAGCGGGCACAGGAGGGCAGAAAACATTACCTAAAGCCTTTTAACAGAGTAACAAAGAGCCTTCCATATTTAGAGTCACACATAATAATTTATATTCCTAATGATGATTCAGTGACCAAGAAAAAATAATATCCTTGTTGAAAATTGCTGGCATTTTAAAAGCATTTTAGTAAAAAGAAAGAAGACCAAACACTTCATTTTGGTACTTAAAAGGCATAGAGCAAAATGAAGGGCTTCACTAGTTGTTTGAGCAGCTTTTTAAGGGGTTTTGTTTATGTGGTGCCCAGAGTGAGGTGTCCACAGGTGTCTTATGTAAGTGGCAGATATAAATTGATTCCATGCCAGCTGAAGTAGACAGTGCCCTCAAGTGGAATTAAAGCAAGCACATTATAAGGAAAAAAAAAAAAAAAAAAGAAGACAAAAGAGACTGACTTCATTTACCTGCCTTTGCTTGTGTCCTCACTAGTTGTGACACAAGTACCTCAGCATCGCTGGTTTGAAGGGGTGCCAGACTCTTACCCTTAGGTAACCTGCATGTCTCATTTTGGATTGCAGAGGGTCTGACTTGTAAAAACTCTACCATAATGGAACACTTCATTACCATATGATGCTTTTTAAGAGAAATATTACTCTGTGTATAGATTTGTCAGCTTTTTTGATCACTAAGTTAAATGACTAAACTTAAGTTTCATTGTTTAGTTTTAGAAGTGTTTATTCTCTAAGAATAACATGAATAAATATGATACTGATATTAGTTGTTGCTTTTAGCTAGGTTAATGGAAATGGATACTTACATCTCAAATAGAGATGAAGTAAGTACTGCATTTAGAAACCTAATAGCCACATTCTCGTGACAGAGAATACATGTGAGCTCTTATTTTCGGCAAAATAATTTGTTAAAATAATGAAGTCATCAATTTGAATTAATGAAATTTTCTAACCATCTATTGAAGCAGGCTTGAGAAAGACTACTTCATTGTGAAAAATTATTATTTTTGTAAAAATTTCAAATGAAAATCTGAAGTTGAAAAATCTTTTATGTATTCCTTCCTTGGATACAGTTAAAATAGTGCTATAAAAACACTTTGTATTTGATATAAACATCTACAATTCAGTATCACTTTACTGAAATTATGTGTCTTTGTTACATAGTCTGAGTTTTGATGCTACTAAAATCTGTATATGATATTTATGATTGTGAGAAATTAAGTTATAACTGATGAATATGATTAGTATTTGCCTGTCTAAAAATAAAAGTATATAAGACTAAGGAAATGAAATTAAGTTAGAAATAAAATGTTCCATTACAAAAATAGATAAATGAATTGTGGTTACAGTTTAAGATTTTGATATAACATTTTTATTGATAAAAGATGTCCAACTTTTAATGTGTAAATTTTAATTTAAACCATATTCAGAAACAGTAACCTTTTTATTTATCAGACTTACGGGTGTTTTGCTCAAATGCAGCAGGTTATCCGTTTAAGTTTGACAGAATCCATTAAATTGTTACTTTTGCTGAACATGGTAGGGCATGCTTATAATTCCAGCACTCAGGAGGGTGAGGCAGGAGGAGTTTCACAATTTCAAGGCTAGCCTGAGCTACATACTGAGTTCGAGGCCAACCTAGACTATACAGTGAGACCCTGTCTCCAAAGAAATATGCTACTTTTTAAATGTAAAAATGTCAGAATATAAATATGACAACTTTAAAAATTTTTGCTAGACTGGTTTCTTTCTTTCTTTCTTTCTTTCTTTCTTTCTTTTTTTTTATACTCTGGTTTCATATTAATTACATATTACAATTGGAATAGGTACAAGTTATATATGTCTTTTATCCCTTTTAGGTATTTTTGGAAATTTTTTTTTTTTGTGTGTGTATTAGTGAACTGAAATTTTTAAAAGCCTTAAATTTAATTTTAGGTTATGTAGAATGAAGTCTAAAGTTTATTTTTGCTTGTTTACCAGGCATTTTGATTTGCTGTCTTTACAGCATGGACACCAAATTGCTAAAAACATACTTTGGGACTGTCTGTGAATTTATCTTTTGCAATTTTACGACAAACTTACTAGTGGTCCCTGTTCTGAGCTAATGTTCTGAAGTTACTATCACGATGAGTTCAGGCTTATGGAGCCAAGAAAAAGTTACTTCGCCCTATTGGGAAGAGCGGAATTTTTATTTGCTTCTTCAAGAATGCAGTGTTACAGACAAACAGACACAAAAGCTCCTTAAAGTACCAAAGGGGAGTATAGGACAGCCTATTCAAGACCGCTCTGTGGGGCATTCAAGGATTCCTTCTGTCAAAGGCAAGAAAAATCAGATTGGATTAAAAATCCTAGAGCAACCTCATGCAGTTCTATTTGTTGACGAAAAGGATGTTGTAGAAATAAATGAAAAATACACAGAGTTACTCTTGGCAATAACCAACTGTGAGGAGAGGCTCATCTTGTTTAAAAACAAAAGCAGACTAAGTAAAGGCCTCCAGGTAGATGTGGGCTGCCCTGTGAAAGTGCAGCTGCGCTCTGGGGAAGAGAAATTTCCAGGAGTTGTGCGCTTCAGAGGACCCTTATTAGCAGAGAGGACGGTGTCGGGGATATTCTTTGGAGTAGAATTGCTGGTAAGTTTGATGAATCATTTTAGTGGACTGTGTGCATGTATGTGTATTTGTGTCTGTGTGTATTTATATGTACCTGCATATTTTTCCCCTTTAAACACCAAATAAGTTTTCCCAAAGTCTTCAGTAATTTTTAATATTCATGATCTTTAGAATTTACTATGTATTTATGTACGTAGGGCTGGGACTCAAACCCAGGGTCTTCTACATGTTAGGCACATGTTGCACCTCTAAGCTAGACCGCCAGTCCCAGAATTTACTTTTTAATGTTGAATTGAAATGATGGAAATGTTAAAAACTGCCTCTTATTGTGGGAACATGAAAATAGATCACATCGTAATTACAGACTTTCTTATCTAAGAGATATTAACATTGCTTGTATTAAAAAGTGAGCACTAGTTATTATTGCTTCAGAAATTGTTTATGATCTTGTGACATTATGTGTAGGTTTCTCACTGCTTTAATATGTGCTATTAAGTGATGACAATTTAGATACAAGATTTTTAAAAACTAAGTTGCTACAATTTGAACTTGCTTATAGTTGTCTCTGGTAATACACGTGAATTCAACTTGAAAGTTGTTCTACTGGAAAGAGACCCAAGAACTCTGTGAATGTTTCCACATTTAATATAATTTTCAAGAACTTAAATGTAAAGTACATTTTAGAATTCTTATGACTAGAATTTCATGCCTTATTTCCTTGATTTAATTTTATAAGCAGTAAAAAAACCTGGAGGCTTGATTACTAGTTATGCTATTTACTAGCTGGACTTAACTAACCTACTTATCTTCTTTAAATCTGTGTCTCCTTGCTAAAGTGGTGATGATAGTATACAACTTGTAGTGTTATTTTGATTTTGATACAGGATTTAGCACAGTGGCTGGGATGTAATGAGTACTCAATAATTGAGCTAATATTGCTGTTAAAGTGCATTTTTCTTTTTATTACTTTTTATTTGAATCCCGATGGAGAATCCAGCCCGACTCTATAATTTTAATTATACCTAATTATAATTTGAAATTATCAGGTAATTCTATTTCAGTGTCAGATTTACCTTTTTCCTTATGTTTTAAAGATCGTAAATCCAGCAATAACTGCTAATCGTTATATTTCTTATATGTATTGTTTAGTATTTTTCCAAAGTAATTTCACTGAAGTCTCTAGGATAGATCATTTTTCCTGTGAATAATTATTCTATATCTTTTTAAAAAAATCTCTTAAAAACTAGGAAGAAGGTCGTGGTCAAGGTTTCACTGATGGGGTATATCAAGGGAAACAGCTTTTTCAGTGTGATGAAGATTGTGGAGTATTCGTTGCATTGGACAAGCTAGAAATCATAGAAGACGACGACAATGGACTGGAAAGTGACTACGCAGGTCCAGTGGACACAATGCAGGTCGAACTTCCCCCTTTGGAAATAAACTCCAGAGTTTCTTTGAAAGTTGGAGAAACTATAGAATCTGGAACAGTTATATTCTGTGATGTTTTGCCAGGAAAAGAGAGCTTAGGATATTTTGTTGGTGTGGACATGGTAAGAAAATTTTGGATTATGTTTTCATTGTGAATATATGTATTAGTTTTATGGCCAATTTAGGTACACATTGAACACACTGAGTATGTAAGATGGACTAATTTGGAGTATTTTAAAGAACATATTCTAATTTATCTTTGGTAAAGGAACACTGAATTGGGATAGAAATCTAGATACAGAGTTGCATTTACTCTTAATATAACTGACTAGTGGCTAAAATAAAACAACAACTTTTTACCCAAAAAACCCTACCAAACCAAATATATGTCATGTATTTCTTTGTTTTGAAAACATTTTTTGTAATATGTATTTTTCTTTTTATAATATTTCACAAAATTCTGTTAACTGAACTAATCTTAATGAATAATGTAAAAAATCATTTATGGAACATACTTCAGTAGAGGAAAGCCATACTGCTTTTGAAGAATAACAATTAGAGTATGCTCATGAGATATTATTCATTAAGACTTTTTTCTTATTTTGGTAAAATGTACGCCTAACAAAACATTTGCCATTTTAACTCCTTAAATGTACACTCAGTGAAATTAAGTGTATTCTCATTATACCACCACCAATATGTGTATCTAGAATATTTTCGTTCTTTTAAAGTGGAACTCTATACTTATTAAATAAATTCTGCCTACTGCCCCCGCACACTGTTAACCGCTCTTCTAGAATTTGCCTGTGCTGTGTATCTCATAGAAGTGGAATCTTGAAGTATTTGTCCTTTTGTTTATGGCACTCATTTTTAATGTTACCTTATAATTGTACTTAATAATGGATACATTCCAGCATGACATGTTGAATTATACCCATGACATCAAAAGAACAAGATGAAAAAGGCTGAGAACATTTTTATCATAGTTTGAAAATATAGGCAAAAATTTGTTAGGTATAAAGAAGGAGATTCATAGAGAATTATTAAATACTAGTATGAGTTAGGAGAGGATGTGAGTAATAGACTTTTGTACTCATGATGGCAGTGTTTTTAGTAATCATTTTGATCTATTCAGTAATAATTGAATAGACTGGTAGGGTGAGAGTGTTCTGACATATGTTTCTGTTATTTTGTGCTTGGAAATTTATTTGATACTGATTAGTTGTACTAAACCAACATTTACTGAGCTTTTACTATGTGAAGTTAAAGCCAAAGTAAAACAGGATAGCTAACTATAAAGAACTCCTTTTAAAACTTAGTGTATTAGAGGAGAAATTATGGGCTGAGTGGAGAGAATATTGGAGAAGGAGGCCCACTGGTTATGTGGACTGCTCTTCCCTTAATACCTTAGGTCTTTCGGCTTGGCCCCAAAGTTGGCAAAAGCCCGTTAGGGCTTGCGTCCTTGGACTGTGGCCTTGAGACCATCTTGTTTGCCCAGGGTGGGCTGCTCTTGCCCTTGTGTGGTCTGTTGGCTCCTCCCTCTGTCTTGGTCCATCTGCAGTAGGCTGTGTAAGCATTGGTTGCAAGTGGATGCAACTTCCTTTATACATTTTGATTTCTAGGGACTTTTTAGGATTCTGTACACATTGGTACTGAGGGCAGTTGTCTTTCTGGACCGTCTATTATCCTAGCTCCATAAACAGCATTGTGCTAGCCAGTTCGACATTGGAATATCAGTGACTTAAATAGAAAAATCTATTTTGAAAGAAATTTTTACATACCCATAAAATGACAACACAACAATTAAAAATGGGCTTTAAATGTAGAGAAAGGCATGTAATAGTTTAAACTGTTTAATTGTTCAGTGAATATAAAGGTATGACCATCTTTTTGGGCAGGTTTTTGGGTAAAATGGTGTATTAGAAATAAATCTTCCTATGAAAGCAGTGTCTTTTTAAGCCTCTGATTGGTATTATCCCACAGATTAATATTTACTAATGAATAAATGAAGTATGAAAGACTTTTCTGATTCCTTGTTTAGTTATGGGTTTACTATAACTTAATTGTTCTTAATTCTTATTTTCCCAAAAACAAAAAAGCCTAATTACCATGGCAATTATTTCTAATATCTTCTTTCCCTTAGGCAAAATAGTTAAAATTCATCATTATAAAATATTTTAGAGGATCCTTTTATGGAAAATATGTATTTTTATATTTATATTTTATTGAGTAGAATTTCAAAATTTATCCTATTGTATAATTTCTAGGATAACCCTATTGGCAACTGGGATGGAAAATTTGATGGAGTACAGCTTTGTAGTTTTGCAAGTGTTGAAAGTACACTTCTCTTGCACATCAATGATATCATCCCAGGTATGTTTCTTTATGTTTTATGTATTCATGAGGCAGACCTTCTAACATGTATTTTATTACAAAAAATGTAAATATGTGCTTCAAGAAGTGTGTTTTGAATTTGACTTTTATATTAAAGAATTGTTACTGAATAGAATATCCTTTCTTACCCCCAAATGAAAACAGTAATGATTTTTATTTCTAAAAGTGTGTGTGTGAGGGGTGACATTTATGCTTTATCTTTCACTTTTTCATCTCTTAGTTATTCTAAGGTGGGGGGGACCCTGTTCTGATAATTAGAAGTTTCAGAAAATACAATAAACTGGTGACTGTTGGAGTGAAACCTTGGGTTTAAACCAGAAGCCTTTAAATAGCAAATGGTCATCTTATCTAGTTTAGTTGACTGTGGAGAGAATTCTTGTTGAAAATCCTTTCTAGGTATAGTCGAATTATTCAACTTTCCATTAAAAAAAATCCTCAGCATCTTTTATTTTGCTCATATGCAAAGCATCTAATGGCTACTATTAGGTAAATGACAGGTTCTCAGAGATAGCAATATCAACAGTGCCATCCCCTGCTGTTAATAGAAATCCCAGTGATAGGCTGGTACAGTAAAGCTCACAGACGGAGAGAGGCAAATGCTTATTACACATTCTGCACTTAGGAATAAAGTGTCCAAAACCTGCAGGTAGATTGTACCAGGAATGTGCCAGGAATTGAATTAGATGGGCTGTGCTCTTTTACATTCTTGATAATCTTATAAAGTACACCTTAATAATCCCCAGTTTGCTGATTAAAAAAACAAACAACTAGGGGATCCAGTAGGACTAAGAGTGCATAGGTCGGAGTAAGTGGTAGAATTGGAACTGAAATCCAGACCTAACTATCAAGCTGTGCTCTGTTCAGCAACCTCCCCTACCCCCACCCTATGTGTGTTCTTGCTGTGTGAAGACCTGCATAGAAAACCATACTTCTTGGTCTCACATCCTGTTTCCATGGAGATGTATTTTGTCTCTAATTCTATAAAAGCTGAATTTTTACTGTAGCAAAGATCAAAACAGAACAGGCCAGCTAAATTGTTTATTTTTCCTTCTAGCATTTTTCAATTGTTGTTCATTTTGACACAACACTTTTCAGTTTTCTACAGGTCATTTCAGGTCCTCTGTTCGTTGTTTGGTAAAAATAAAAGAGGTAATGCTAGATGAACCTTCAGGTTACTTCTAGTCCACACTCCATGTGCCCTTCCTGTTTCTCTGTTGGTGAGGCAAGTCATAAATGTTTGTTTTACAGAGTGAGGATATGCTTTTGACTTGGCTTTTAGCTTTGCAGGAATTTAGTAGGAGGTAAGAAATTCAAATGGTAGCTTTATCTCAGTTTAGCTTTGGAAAAATCTGACGTACTTTGCTTTTCTTGATTTTTTTGAAATCAGTTTTTAATTTTACAAATTGAACTCTTAGCAATTTCTTTGTTTCCCTTTGGAAACAAATGGTATATATTCAGGGAAAAGCGTGTGTGTGCTTCATATTTTATTTAGTGATACTTTATTTACTTTTTCATGTCTGTTTATGGGGATAACACAACTTATTATATTATGAATTGAAATTGTTTTCAATATTATAATGAATATTATTATTTAAAAAACAGTACTATAAACTGGGCAAGATGATACATGCCTGTAATCCCAACAATTGGGAGACTGAGACAGGACAGTTGTTTTGGGTTTGAGGCCAGCCAGTAGTGAGTTTAAGGCCAGCCTGGACTGATAGTAACACCTTGTCTCAAACCATCCCACCCTCAGAAAAAAGAAAAAGAAAGCAACACTATGAAAGGTTGTTCATTCAGATACTGTTAAACCCCTACCGAAGCTTCTTTTAGATGTTGGGGATATAGTACAAAGCAAAACAGTGGACCAAGGTGATCTGATGAGGTGAGTGAGTGAGTTTTAGATATAATTTAAAAAACTGATGGGATGGTGTTGCACACCTGTAATCCCAGCACTTGGGAGGCTGAGCCAGGGGGATTGCTATGACTTTGAGCTCAGTCTGGGCTATGTAGTGAGTTCAAGGCTGGCCTGAACTGCAAAAAAATCAAACCAAACCAAAACAAAACAAAACAAAAAACCACCAAAAAACCGAAATGAACAATTACTTGCAGGTAGTTGGGTGTGGGACTTGAGAAATCCAGGATGATTTCAAGGTTTGGACTGAGCAACTGGAAGACTGTAGGGGCTATTCATTGCTTTGAAAGAGAGCAGGAAGAGCAAGTGTGTGTGGAAAGTCAGGATTTTGTTTTTGAATGTTTTAAAGCTGAGATGCCTATTACACAATTTCATTTGAGTGTTTAATATTACCAGCATGCTTTTTAAATTCTTAAAATGTGTAATAGTGCAGAAACTTTTTATATTTACATGTAGAATATATTTACGAAAGGGTATAAAAAACATATCAAGAGTAATAATGAAAACTCATGTATCTTGTCATCCAGGTTAAGAAATAGAAAATTATAGAACCAACCCTGGGTCTGCTCAGATTTCCTGTTACGTAAGATGATAAAATTCTCTTATCTAAGCCACTTCCAGTTGGAATTTGTGAAACATCCTAATTATTGTAAGGATGGAAAGAGGAAAATGTATTTTTTTGAGAAAGGCTACAGCATGAAGTGGTGGCTAAGACAAAGCCTTAGAGGACTTCTAAGGGCACTGCTCCTTGACGTGTGGTTTTTGGATCTGCAGCATCAGAGTGACCCAGGAGTTCATTGGGGAAGCAAAATCCAGGCCCTTTCCCAGAGGAACCAAAGCAGGTTCTCTAGGGTTGGGACTGGGAATTGTGTTAGACCTCAGTTTCCTTTGCTGTCAACAATGTGAGAATCATGATGAACTGGGTGTGCAAATGGTGTGAGAAAACAAAAGGGCAAGGAGAAGTATAAAGAATTAAGATGTGTGAATACATGGACTAATCCCCCTTGAGAAATGCAGTCATTATGTTCAGCAAACATGTAGTAATAAACATAAAGAAAGAAGGAAATAGAACATTATAAGTATGTTAGAAACTGTTGATGCATCTTTCCCTCATGATTGCAGTATCCCTCCAAAGGTAAGTACTATTTTGATAATTTTTTTACTCAGGAATTTTCTTTATACATAGTTTTACCATGTCTCTATGCCTAAATAATATAGTTTAGCTTGTTTTTGAACTTAATATAAGTAGAAACACATTGATTGTTCTTTAATTACTTGCATCATTTACTTAAAATGTATTTTGAGATTCTTTTCTGTGAATTAGAGGATTGATTATTCATTCAGTATCACTGCTTCGTAGTAGACTTCATTTTGTGAATACTTCACAATTCAGTGACCCTTTGTCATGTTTGTGTTTTGGGTTATTTTCATATCTTCTTCAGTATTTGGTACTGATTAAAATTTTGCCAGTCTGATGACTGAGAAATGGTATCTCAAGATGGTTTGAACTTGTAGTTCCCTGGTTACAAGTAAGGTTGAGCTGCTTTTCATATGTTTATGAAACTTTTGTGTCTTCTATTAAGTACTGTACCCATTTGTATGTCCTGCTTATTTTTCTGCTGATTATTGATTTATGATTTTTCTACTTTTAAAATTTTCACAAGATGTTTTATTAGAAACTTTCAGACATAGAAAAGTTGAAGGAATTTTATAATGAGCATCTTGTGCTCTCACAGTTAGCACATAAGTGTGTATCTGTTCATCTCTCTATCCATGTATTAATCTGTCTTCTTTTTATACATTTCAAAACAAATTACAGACATCAGAACACTTTCTCCTAAATAGTTCAACATGCATATAATCAGAAATAAGTACATAAGGTTTTTTTTTTTTGAGATAAAAGTGGTATATGTAATGTGCATTGCATCATTTGAGTTTTGACTAGTGGATGTATCATAGGATTAGAAATCCCTATCAAGTTGTTAAAGCAGTCTTAATGGGAAATACATTCACATGACTCAAATTTTCAAAGTAAGTCTTGTTCCATTTTTTTATCCCTTCCATCTCATTCATCCTCTGTGACTATTTTTATTAGTTTCTTACGTGTATCTTTCCAGAGTTTCTTTTTACAAATATACATTCTTATTTCTCCTTCTACTTTAATATAAAAAGTATACAGGTACACTATTCTGCTTCTTGCTTTATTCTTATAATCTTATGTCTCAGAGCTCTTTGTATATTTAAATAAAGAGAAGGTTCTTTTTTTATTTTTTATTTTTTTAGTGGGCCACGGTTTGATATGAGGTCTCACTGTGTTAGTTCAGGCTGGCCTCAAACTCATTGTATAGCTCAGGCTGGGATTGAACTCATGGTAATCCTCCTGCCTCAGCTTACCAAGTACAGGGATTATAGGCATGTGCCACCATGCCTAGCATCTTGTTCTTTACAGAGTTTACTTTTCCATTGTATGGAAAATAATTCTGTAGTTTACTGAATCAACTTTCTTTCAAAGAATATTTGAATTGTTTCAAACTTTATTCTATTCTATACCAGTGCTATGATGACCTTATATATATGTATGTATTTTTCACATGTGCTAGCATGTAACTTCCTAGAAGTGGGCTTGTTTATGATAAAAGGATGCATGAATCTGTAGTGTTAAAGATATTGTTGATTGCTTTCAGTCATGTTTACAGCAATTATTTATACCAGCAGAATACAAGGGTAACTTTTCATATAGGTTTACTGTGAGGGTATATTATTAAATTTTTTCGTGATCTGATAGGTGAAAAATATATTCCAGTATAGGTTTAAGTTGCATAGTTGAACATCTTTTCTTGTGATTAAGGGCAATTTGTACTTCTCTTGTTAACTGTTCATCTCTGTTGTCAATATTTAAATTGAGTATTAGTGTTTTTTTAATCATTAGTTTCTTTTTTAAAAAAATTTGTTTATTTTGGTTTCCTCTTTATACATTAGTGTGGTGAACTCTTTTGTGATATGAGGTGTAAATGTTTTATTTTTCCACCCTATTTGCAATTTGTCTTTTTAAAATTATTTATCTGGAAACCTCATTTGTTTTTATTCTGTAGCAAGGTTTACCGTTTTAACCATTTTTAAGTGTACAATTCAGTAGTTTAAAGTGCATTTACTCTGTTGAGCAATAGTCAGTGCTATCTACTGCTGGATCTTTTTAATCTTCTCAAACAGGAACTTTGTACCCATTAAGAAGTAATTTCTATTCCTTCCTCTCTCTAGCCTCTGGTGACTTTTGAAATTTACTTTCTGTCTTTATGAATTTGCCTTTCTAGGTATCTCATGTAAGTGGAGTTGTACAATATTCATCCTCTGTATCTGGCGTATTTCTTGTAGCACAGTTTCATTTGACTTTGCTTTTGGTGTTTTTTGCCATGCAAGATTTTTAATTTTTACACAATTAAATTTATCAGTTGTGTTTTAGATTCTGGATTTTTTTTTTTTAATTTAAGAGAAAAAAGACACAGAAAAGAAAGACAAAAAGCAAAAGAGACAAACAATAACAACAAATCCAACACAGTAACATTATAGGTTTACAAAGCAAGATGATAGGAATTTGACAATGGTTGTAATATTGCATATTGTTACCTTCAAAAGATAACAGATATAGACATGTAACATTGACCTAATCATATGAGTATTAACTGTTCTTTTCCAATAACTAATACATTTAGTAGTGTAGTCATTTTAGCTATCTTAGGTATACATATATACAAATTTATGTCTTTTTCCTTTTCCCTTCCTTCTTTCCTCCAGATTCTGGATTTTGAGTAAGGTTATAAGGAATTTCCCTGTGTTTTCTTCTATGCTCTTGTGGTTTTATTTTTTTATATACACATCTGTGATCCATTTTTATTTTAGGTAGTATATAATATGAAATATGGATTGAATTTTTTTCTTTTCTGGTCCTCTAAATAAGTATTTAGCTGTTCCAACATCATTTATTAGAAAGTCCATCTTTTCTCCATTGGTTTCAGATGTCACTTTTGTTGTCCTGATTTCCCATGTATACATTGGTGTACCTCTGGAATTTCTATTCTGTCTCCCCAGGCATCAGTAACACATTGTGCTTAGTGAATTTTCATGTTTTAATACTAGTAGCACTAGTCCCATCTAATTGCCATTCTGAATTTTCCTATTCTACATTATCTTTTTTTTTTTTTTTTTTTCCCATGCTTGGTGTCAAATCAAGGGCTTTGCAAATCTAGGAATGTACTCTACCACTGAGCTGTATCCCAGCCCTCTATATTGTCTTCTAAACTTTGAAAGATTTGCTTTTCACATTTAAATCTGTTATCCATCTATCTTTGATTTTGTGTTGATATAAAATATGGGTACAAAAGAAGTTTGATCACCATGCTTGCTGTGTGTAAGACAATTTCCCACTTATTTGTATGTATGAATCTGTCTCTTTTTCCTACATTAAGGCCTGTTGCCCTTCTTTATCTAAGCCTTAGAAGTTGTGGCAACTATTGAAAGTACATAGCCCTTCGTGTTATTTTCTTTTTCCCTTAATGAGTATCTTCACTGTTTTTGGCCCTTGGAAGTTTAGCTATTAGTTTCTCAAATACTAGGAGAGTTCTGTTAAAATTTTGATTGAAATTGCAATTAATCTATAGTACAAATTGAAGTGAACTGATATTTTGTTTATATTAAAACATCTTACATATGAACATTGGATATATTCTCATATATTTAATCTCATTTTACTGAAATTTTGTAATTTTTTCCTTGAAGAGCTTGTGCACTTTTTTCTTTTTTTCTTTTTTTTTTTTTTAGGCAGAGTCTCGCTGTATAGTGTGATCTGCTCTTGAACTTGCTTATGTAGCCCAGGCTGGCCTCCATTTCATGGCAATCCTGCCTCAGCCTTCCAAGTGCTGTATACATTTTAATATGTTATGAAGTAAAGCATATTTTCCAATAGTATTTTACTGATGTATAAAAATACAATTGAGTCTTCTAAAAGATGGCTGTATTGAGAACTATTTCACATACTTACTTGGTTATTTAAAGTATACATTTCCAAGTATTTTAGTATATTTAGAGATGTGAGAAGTCATATGTTCAATTTTAGAATATTTTTATCACTTTTAAAGAAACTGTATTTTGGCTGTTACTGCCTTCTTTCCTTGTTTGTCTTAAATATCCATCATGGTAACTTATTGTTTCTGTCTGACTGAGCTGGAGGTTTTCTCTTTATATTCTGTTTAGAGAAGTTTATGATATGTGTAGTATGTTTTTCTTCATATGTATCTTGCTAGGAGTTTTGCTAAACTTTTTAATTTGAAATTTTAGCACTTATTTAGCCAAATGCTTCTTGTGTCCCATTTGATTTTGTGACTTCAATTAGATACCCATTAGAATTTTTGATGTCCCTCAAGCCCTCGAGGTTTTATTAACTTTTATTTTCAATTTTTTTCTCTCCGTTCTTCAGATGATTTCTTTTGTTCTGTCTTCAACCTTGCTGACTTTTCTTTCGTTGATCCTCAGTGTGCTGTGACATTAACTAAGGGCTGAGTAATTTATAAAGAAAAGAGGTTTATTTAGCTTACACTTTTACAAACTCCAAATCCAAGATTGTGTGTGCTTGTTGGTGTGGCTTCTGTTGAGGGCCTCCTGCTGGGAGAGCATGTCAGAGCTGAGATCCCCAGTGAGACCTGAAGCCAGAGCACGGGGAGGGGCTGCTCTTTCTCTTTTATAGCAGCCTGCTGTGGTGAGAGCTCGCTTCATGAGGCCAGCATCGATACTTTCCCAGCTGATGCTCCCAGTGACGTAATTGCTTTCACTAGGCCCTACCACCTCAAAGTGCCACCACCTTGTGCTGCATCTGAGCTTCCAAGGGACACACACAGGCCATATTCAAGCCCCCTATAGTGTCATCCAATGAATTATTTTTATCAGGTACTATATTTTGACATTTTTCAAAGCTCTTTTTTAACACTTTCTGTCAGGATCTTTTATTTGTTTTGAATAGTTTATAGTTTTATTTTTTTGATCAGGGATTTCTTTAAGCATATTTTCCTTTACCTCTGTGAATATACTATAGTTGTGATTGCTGTTTTAAAATCTTTATCTGTTAATTCTAAAATCTTTATCATCTAGGGATGGATAGCTGTGGTGATTTTTTTTTTTCCTTTTGCAAATAGGCCACAATTTCTTTGTTTTTTTCTTTTTGTATGTGAAACAATTCTGGACTGTGTCCTTGTGCTGCTATTCCTTTGAGTCCCCTCATAATCTTCTGCTCTTTTTCATTCAATATTGCCTGCATACAGGTTTTTTAAAAAATTTTTTTATTTTGTCAAAGTTTATATCCATCATCTATAGGAGAAGTGCTCTGGTAGGAACTTACTCTACCATAGCAGTTCTGTTTTTAAATTGTACACATTTTTGGATATAGAGATATTTATTCAAGAAAAGATTTCCCTGGGAAGGAATGGTGACATTTATGATAAGGTTTTAATTTTACCATGTTTTATTATTTGAAATATGTTACTTTTATCATGTAACAGTTTTCTTTTTCTCGTGATTCTGGGGAGCAAACCTAGGACCTCATCAGGCATTCTAGGCAAGCGCTCTACCACTGTGGCAGGTCTCCAACCCCTACCTTTGAGTTGTTAAGGTTTTTTTGGTTTCTCCCCTCCCCCCTGCTCTCCTCTTTTGTCTGTCCCTTTTCTTCTCTCCTTCCTTCCTTTCCTCCTTTTCTTCTTTCCATTGGAATTAGTACACAACCTTCATAAGAAGATTCTTTCAGATTGGAGCTTATAATTCTTAACCCGGTGTGATTTTGCCCTCAGGGGACATTTGGCAGTGTTTTTCCGCACTGAGTTGAGAGATACCATTGGTATCTATTGAGTAGGGACCAGAGATGCTTTGAAACATCTGATGGGACTGCTCCACAGCAGCACACAACAACAAATTGTCTGGTACAAAATGTCAGTGGAGCTAAGCTAAGAACATTTTCAAACACATTGTGGTAGTTGCACTAGTTTTATAATGTTAACTTAGTAAATGGTGAAGGGATTTCCTTGTAAAGATTTTGCCTTTTTTTTTTTTTTTTTTGTGGCACTGGGGATTGAACTCACAACCTCGCACCTGTCAGACAGGCTCTTAAGTCACTGAGCCAAACTCCCAGCCCTGGTTTTTTGAGGCAGGGTTGCACTGTGTAGCTCAGGTCAGCCTTGCGCTTGTGTTGTAGCCCAAGCGGGCCTTGAACTCACAACGCTCCACCTACCTCAGCCTCACTAGTGATGGGATTAAAGGCCTGCGTCACCAGCCCGGCTTATTTATGTATTCTTAATGGGATAACCAATTTTCCTAATGAGGTTTTGCCAGAATCACAAAGTTAAATGTAACTTCTCCCACCAAATCAAATAACTTGGTGGGTTTCCTATTTATTTTTTGATGGTGTAGGGGGAGAGTGTTCAAAGGATATTTTTGAAAGCTCAAAATCTTACCCATTTTAGATTGAGTTTAACTATCTGTTTTATCTACTTTAGTTGCATTTATTTGAATTTTGCATTTTAAAGCTGCATATAATTTATTACATTGTTATATTGAGCAACTTGGGAGACGAGATATCATAGTTAGTCTTATCATTAAAGAAAGAAAGAAATACTTGAATTATAAAGTTGGCTTATGTATAATTGATTGTGTTTTTCTTGGTTTGTTGGAGAATAAAGATTTGAAGTGCTTTTTACCCTCACTTTACAGCTGTATTTCTTTCTGAATATGTTTTCCACCTCTCAGTTTGGTTTGAAATGTAAATTATCTTGGGTTCTGCAGTAGCACTTAAGAAAAGAAAAGAAAAGAAAAGAAAAGAGAAGAACTACCATTTCTGTTTTTCCTGTGATAGAAATTAACATAACCTGACAAAGAATTTTTCTTTAACAGTATTTATTTTAAAGACATTTATAATTATGTTTTATTTAAATATTGATAAGAATTAGAAGAATAAAAATTTGTGACATGATTCTCTGGGTAGTCATTTGTGAGGCACTGTAGTCTTCTACATCAGTAGTTGTCGTCGACATCATTTGTGGCTGAGAGCAGGGACGAGAAAAGAGAAGAATGCTTTTTGTTTCTTTCTTTTAAAGCTTGGCATTCATAAACCCTGAATAGGAGCTAATTAAGAATGATACCAGCTTTTATAACATAATACATAAATTATACTTATTTGCCAACAAAATAAAGCTTGCAAACAGACTTTAAAAACTAAAGTTGTTTAAACAAAAATTAATTTAGTTTATTTGAATGAATCTTCATCTCTATTTCATGTCATCATTAACATTCTTTTTTGAGGGGAAAAAAAAGAGTCATAGTGTCTCCTTTAGTTGCTTACTTTCTTTTTCTTGCCCAATTGCCTTCATTTGTGGGACAAAATTAATATTTCCAGCATTTAAGGAAGATTCTTTATGGAGCAGTTGAACAGCTGGTGAGATTAGGAAAGAATTCTTCCCAGTCAATTGCTTCCAGACACTATGGGCTGAAAGATAGAGGAATCTTAGACTTGCTATAAAAGTTTTCCTCTCTTTGTTGCTGTTCAAAATGCTGGCGCATATGACACAACATTGTGTACAGGCTCTTGAAATTGCTGTGACGAAGCTTATCAATTAGTGACACCCCTAAATCTCTGCTTTTCCAGCTCAATCTGTTCTTCTTTTCTAGTTTTGGGGGCTAGAGTGTCACGCAGTTTACTTTTTTATTTTAGACTATGTTGTACATTCAGTTGCACAGAACTTTTGAAAGGTGTCTAGTGAGAACTTTTCCTGCTGACATTGGTCCCCATTTCCTTATTTCCTTTTGTATCCTTGTGCAGTTTTTTCTTTTTTATTAAAAATTTGTTTGTCTTTACCCTTTAAGAGCCACCTTCTTAAAAATATTGAACAGCTTTCTCGAGATACAGTTGGTGTACAATGAGCTATGCAGATTTAAAGCGTGCAGTTTGCTAAGTTTTGACATACATGTGCACCCATGAGACCATCAAGATAGTGACTATATCCTTATCCCTGTAGTATGTCCTTTGGGATTGCTCCCTCTGCCTTTGCTATCTCCACCCCAACTCAGGCAACAAGTGATCATCTTTCTCTCATTATACATTCATTTGCATTTTCCAGAATTTTGTGTAGGTGGAATAACTTGAATGTACTTTTTTTTTTGGAGGGGAGGAGTTTGGATTATTTCACTCAGCCTACTTATTTTCTGATTCATCGCTCTTGACCTCTTCATTACTAACAAGTACTCCAGTTTTTTAGTCATTCACTTGTTGATGGACATTTGGGTGGTTTCTAGTTTTTGGCCATTATGATTCATGCGGCTATGAAAATTCATGTACAGATCTTTATATGGTCAAATGCTTTTCATTACTTTTCACTATACTTGCTAGGTGTGAAATGGGTGCTATTGTTGTCAGTGATTTTTTAGGTTTGCATTTCATTAGTGACCAGTGATGTCAGGCATCTTTGCATGTACTTATTTTTCATCTGTGTATCATCCTTGGTGCAAATCTTTTAACAAGTTTTTTTTATTGCTGAGTTTTGGAAATTATTGATAATTTCTAAATAAAAGAACTTTTTCAGATCTATGATTTGCAAACACTTAAAATTATTATAGATTCACCTGCAGTGAAAGGTTATTTGTCCATTAGCTAGTTTGTTCCAGTGGTGACATCTTGTTAAACCACAGTGCAGCATCACAGTTCGTATCGACACAGTGTGGTCCAGATACCCAACATTCCAGTCAGCACAAGGGTCCTTTACACTGCCCTTTTATTAATACCCAACTTCACTACTCGTGCTTCCACTGTCACCTTAACTTTCACAACTACTAATCTGTCTCCATTTCTCTAAGTTTGTCATTTCAAGAGTGTTATATAGAATGTAGCTTTTTGGGATCAGCTTATTCCGCTCAGCATATTTCTCTGGAGATTCACTTTTGTTTTGTACATCAATGGTTTTTTCCTTTTTGTTGCAGATAATACCCCATGTTATAAATGTTCCACTGTTTGTTTAATGATTTATCCATTGAAATACACCTACTTTTTTCTAGTTTTTAGCCCTCATAAAAAGCACTTTTATAAACATTTGTGTGCAGGTTTTTTTGAGGGAACACAAATCTTCATTCCCTGGCATAAATGTTCAGATGTGCAGCTCATATAATATTCACATGGTTAGTTTTTAAAGCAACTGTTCCGCTTTTCCAGAGTGACTGTACTACTTTACATGACCATCGGTAATATGAGTAAGCCCATGTTTTCACATCCTTGCCAGCATTTGGTGTTATCATTATTAATTTTAGCTGTTCTGAAAGATGTGGTGTGATAACTCATTGTGGTTCTGAGTTTCCCTGATAACTCATGATGTTGAGCATTTTCATGTGCTTAATGTCATCTGTAATATGCCTTTTTAGTAAATTGTCTCTTTTGCCTAGGTTCTAATTAGATTGTTTGTTTTTTATTGTTGAGCTTTTTGTTTATTTTGATTTTTTGAGACAGAGTCTCCCAATATAGTGCAGGCTGGCCTTTAACTCACTTATGTAGCCAGGCTGGCCTTGAACTCATGGTGATATTCCTTCCTCAGCCTCCTGAGTGCTGGGATTGCAGGTGTACACCACCATGTTCAGCTTATTGTTAAGTTTTGATAATTCTTTATATATTGTAGATACAGTAGTAGTCCTTTGTTAAATACATGATTTACAAAACATTTTCTCCCGATCTGAAGCTTACCTTTTCAGCCTCTTAATGGAGTTTTGCATGGGGCAAAAAATTTTGATTTTATAAGTCAAATTTATAAAATTTTTCTTTTTCAGATTCATGCTTTTAGTGTCAAGCCCAACGATTTTTGCCCAACTCCAGATTTGGAAGATTTTCTCCTCAGTCTTAAAAAGTTAAAGTAAAATTTATATACCACTAGTAGTAAAAAACTAGAACTTTAGAACTTCAGCCTATTAAAACATACTTCAGTAATGTTAAATATATTTACAGTGTTTTGCATCTGTTGCTACTATCTCGTTCCAGGTTTTTTTGGTCATTCTGAGTGGAAATTCTGTATCTACTTTCCTCTGCCTTCTTTCTGCAGCTACCCTGGCAACTACTAATCTGTCTCTATGGAATTACCTGTTCTGGATGTTTCACATAAATGACTTTTGTGACTGGCTTGTTTTACATAAGTGCATCTTTTTAAAGGCCTATGCCTATTGTATCATGAATCAGTATTCAAGTCCTTTTTATAGATGAGTAACATTCTAGTGAATTTTGTTTATCTGTTCATCAGTTGATAGACATTTAGATCGTTTCTAGTTCTTGACAGTTATGAAACATGTTGCTATGAACATTTATATAAAGGTTTTTCTGTAGCTTGTGTTTTCAGTTCTCTTGGGTATATGACTAGGAGTGGAATTACTCAGTCATGGTAATTTCTATGTTTAGTCATTTGTGGAGCTGCCATATTGTTTTCAAAATGACCACACTATTTTATCGCCCACCAGCAATATATGGAATTTTTTTGTATCCTATTTCTATTCTTTTTCTTTTTAAAATTTAATCAGAGTTTTACATCTTTCATTTAACTCCATGACCCATTTTTAATTGATTTTTGTCAGATAAGAGCCTTATGAGTTTTTTTTTTATTTTAATCTTATGGATATTTGTTGTTCTAGCATCATTTGTTGAAAGGCTTTCTTCCATTGGCTTGCTTTTCTTACTTTACCCAAAATCATTTGAGCATATTTGCAAGAGCCTGTTTCTTGGTTCTCAGTTCTATTGCACTGATCTGTGTGTTTTAGCCTACTGTCAGTACCATACAGTCTCAACACTGTAGCTAAATAGTAAGTCTTGTAGACAAAAGTATTTATAAAAATATTTTAGGTATTCTAGATTTTTTGCTTCTCCATATATATTTTAGAATTGAATTGTGTACATTTGCACAAAATCTTGATATTTTGTGAGGATTATATTGAGTCTAATTTTGGGGGGAATTGATGTCCTTTGGCTACAGAGCTGACTTTTTGAGGCTTCGTTTTGTCTCTGCCCATGGGTGTTTCTAGGTTGCTGACTTCTGCAACTCTAAGGCTGGTATATGAGGTGAGAAGGAGACCCAGAGAAATCACCATCATGTGGTTGCTTGAATCTGAGGTCCCTAGGTGGTCTCCATACTCCTCTCTAGCTTTCAACATTTTCTAATATTTGTTTTATAAATTATGTTCAGAATTTTTAATTGTACTTAGCAGGACAAATAGGGAAAATTATATCTATTCCATCTTCCTTGAAGTGGGAAGTTAACCTTCCTAAGTTTACAGCTGGTTTTCTAGATCATTTTATATTAGTACATAAATTACGCAAGTGCTCTTTTAAGTTATTGCTTTGTATTTTATGAATGTATCATAAACTTTTTAAAACCAGTGATTTAGGTTGTCTTTTTATAAATAGTACTTCTGTGAATAACTTTATATGTGCATGTTTATCAGATTGCATATGCACCAGTAGAGTGGCTACAAGATAACTTCCTAGGAATAGGACTACTAGGCTGAAGTGGGTGTGCAGTTTATATTTTGATAGTTGGTGATAAATGCCTTCTACAGAGATTGGTTGTCAGTCTGAATCACCCTCAGTATTGTCTATAGAGGCAGGATTTCTGGTCCTGTGAGACAGAACCCCTAAAAGGGTATTTTGAATCACCACATCTCAGCATGCAACTCGTGTTATCTTTAAGGTCTCATATGGATACAGTTTTTATATTCAGTTGTCCAAAGTAAAGAAAGTATTTATTCTGATCAGTAATTCAACATTAGGGAGATTTTTGAATAACTGCTATGTATGGTACCCTTGGTATCAGATTTTATAATACCTCATTCTAGTCAAGTGAATTTATATTTTCCTCACAAGGTTTTTCTGTGGTGGTAAATTGTCATTTGAGTCTTAATTATGCTGTGGCTGATGATGTTATGCAGTATATCAGTAATCAGTTTCTCTCAATTTAATGAGTCATTCAAATATACAGACATTTCTTTTGATTTGTAAAAACTTATTCACTAGTTTACTATTATGATTTTTAGCGTAAGTATTCTCCAAGGAATTTTCCTTTTCTGATTAAATACATAGGAGTAATAGAGAAGCTGCTAATGTCATTTTGAATGCAGTTCAGCTGAGTATATATTACACACATTTTAGGTCTTTATTTTTTTGCTCAACACACTGTTCATGTTGTCTATAGCAATAGTTTACTCCTTTTTATTATTATGTAGTATTCCACTGTATGAGTAGACCACAACTTTTTTATCCATTCTTTTGTAGAATTTATTGTTTACAGCTTCTGATTAATTATAAATAGGATTGCTCTGTATATTTTGGTACATGCTGCTTGATGGTCATATCTTGCTGTCTCTTAATATCTTTAATCATGATCGTTTTAATCTTACATCACTTTCTGCTGAATTTTTTCCTTTGTTTTCTGTAAGTGAGCTGTCTCTTAAAATTTATTTGAGTGAGAAGGCTTTGTTTTATGATCCATATGGTTTTGGGTCATGATCATAGTTGTGAAAAAGTAATAAGAAATATTCACTACATAATTTCTGGATGGCAAACTAGAGTGGTTAGAATTTTGTTGCAGTGTCCTGTTCCTTAAAGTTGATATTCGACGACTTGTCAAAGTCTCTGGTAGAAGGTAACCACAGTTTCCAACCTCCCAGTTCTGTAGTTCACATTCCCAATTCATGGAACCCTCTCCAGCAGCAGCTCATCCATTTGGTCCAAGAGTACTCGAGGCTGCCTTCACAGCTTGATGGAGGGAAGACCCTCCCAAGAATTTGTTTCAGTGCCTGCTAACTGTGGATGTGTGTGTTGTTCATTAATGGAAATATCTCTTTCCAAACAGGTGTATGTAGTTAATTACAGTTAGTAGTGGAAATTAATTTTCTGTAGTCAGTTTATCTTCTATGATTTGGGAACTTTTTCCAGTGCAAAGATCTTCCACAGTGGCTGTCATAGGTGACATTTATAGATATCTGAATGATAGTATCATAAAAGTATTATCAAATAACATTTCTTTTACTTTAGCACTTATTTAAGTCATGGTTAATCAGTATACTTTTTGAGTTAAAATAATATTCCAGTATCCCACTTGCTCACATTCTGAGCAAAGTTAAGATAGTAGTTTAATATGTATTCTTCTCTTTCTCCAACCCTGGAAAATGTTACCAACCATAATTTACATGAAATTAATTCAATATGATTTCCTTTTTTAAAACAATGGCCTTTTTCTTGTATTTAAATTGTAAAAATTTTCCTTTATTTTCTTTCTGTCCTCAAATATCCACTGTGGGTGATACCGTTTTTGCTGATATACAGCTTTATCAGGTATGACTCCCGAGTGTCACATTGGACTTCACGAATATGTTGTTTTACTTCTTAAGAATAAAACTTTTCATACTGACTCTTCCACATTTATTTGATTAGTATTTGAGTATCTTATAAATGTAACTGGGCTCAAAGCTTTAAAATGGTCTTTATCAAAAACAAGGTTGCCAAATTTATTACATCAGTACGTCAAAGAGAAGTTTAGGGTATTTTCTCCAGAAATATTACTGTTGTACATCTCTGCTTTCCACATTATTAATCTATGTGTAGTTCTCCATGTTTTTCCTGTTTATACGTGTGGTTGCATCCATATCTGTGTTATTCTTAACATATGTATGTTTTCAAAACTAACATGTTCCTAATGAGCTCATTCCTAACTATGATAACATATTCCTGCACAGAGTTTTCTCAAACTGTGTTCCATGAAATATGTTAATCTGAGATACTAAATAGAATGGTGTAAAAAAGTATTATCAAGTAAGTTTACTATACCCAATCCTGAGAGACTCACAATGTGCATTAGAATATTAAGGATTCTGGTTTTATGCAGTAAAGAAATTGTCTTTATCTCAGTATCTTCTAGAAATCTTTGAGTGTGGAACACTTCATAATACAGAGGGTTGTTCTGAGCGTACTGATTTGAGGAATGCTGCAAAAATTGTCAATAAGGGTTTCTTTTCTTTTTTTTTTTCTTAAGGGATTCTTTCTAGTATTTTAAAGCATCAAACAGCTGGGTATGGAATCCCATGCCTGTAATTCCAGCATTCTGGGAGAATGAGGCACAGGATTCCAAGTTCGAGCCTGCCTGGGCCACTTAGTGACTTAATGAGGTAGAGTCTCAAAATAAAAAATAAAAAAGGGCTGGAGATGTGGCTCAGTATGAAGGCCCTGAGTTCAGTCCGCAGAATGACAAAAGACAAACAAACACAAAAAAACCCAATAAACAAACAGATTACATATTATTGAGTTTTCAAGACTTCAAAGCATTTAGCTGAATTGTATTTTGGAAATACGTTTTCTTATAGAGATTATATTTTGAAGTACAGCATTGCTTTTCTTTTGATGGTCTTTAAAAAGAATTTGTAAAATTATAAAAGTTGTGCTTTTTGTTGGGAAGAGACTTTTGTTTTTGTTTTTGTTATTGTCGTTGTTTTCTTATTTGTATTCCATAAAAAATTTACTTTCATCGTAAAAAAATACGTTTACTGTTTCAGATAGCGTGACACAGGAAAGGAGGCCTCCCAAACTTGCATTTATGTCACGAGGTATTGGGGACAAAGGTTCATCTAGTCATAATAAACCAAAGGCTACAGGTATGGATTAACAAGATACAATTCTTGGTAATTTATGCAATACCTGATTTTCCCAGGTATTAAAAAAGGTTATAAACTATTACACTATAGCATATATGTAGACTTACTTCTTTTAAACATTTTCAAGTAGATAGTGTTGATAAAATCATCAATTCCCCACCTTTTACCTGATAAGTTTCCTGTAGTACTTGAATGTTTTAGTGGTTCATGATCAGTTGGTTTTGGAAGCCTCTGCTTTTGAAGTGTGTGTGTGTGTGTGTGTGTGTGTGTGTGTGTGTATGCATGTATACATAGCATGCTGTTGCAACTATGTAATCATATGTGGATAGAGCTGTGTGGGATAAAGTGTATTAGAGATAATAGGATTTTGCTAACTAGATGTGGCACAAATTAAATTCCATACTGCTGAACAAAAATTTTTGTCTGTCTTCCAGAACTTCCTCATGATGCATGTTGAATTTATACCTCTTTTTCTGTTGGCTTCGCCATACTCAATAGATTTATAGGGTGGTAGTTAAACAAAGTCAACAGCTCATTTAGAAGGCAGTACTCTGAGAGGCTGAGGCCTGAGGATCACAAGTTTGATCCCAGCCAGGGCAACTTAACAATTTAGTGAGATCCTGTCTTAAAAAATACAAGAAGGGGCTTATATCCCTTCCTTCCTTGACTCCCTTCCTTCTTCTCTTTTTCCTTACTTTCTTTCCTCTTCTCCTCCTTCTGCTCTTCTTCTTCCTCTTCCTCATTCCCTTCCTCCTCCTGCTATTTCCCTTTTCCCCTTTCTTTCCCCTATCTTCCTCTCCTCTCCTCTCTCTGTCCTTCCTTTTCTTTTTTTTTCCTTTTCCTTTTCTTTTTCTTTTTCTTTTTCTCTTTCTCTTTCTTTCTCTTTCTCTTTCTTTTTCTTTTTCTTTTTCTTATATTATTATTTTGCCCAGGATGGATTTGACCTCGTGACCTCTTGTCTCAGCCTCCTGAATAGCTGGAACTACTGGTACATGCCCAAGATGGAGTGTCCATTATGTTATAGCAGGTCTGAGTTAAAGGTAGAGCTATCTGCTTGAAATTGAGGGCATGAACCTGGCTCCTGAGTGGGCTCTGAAGACTCATTGCTGTCTGCTGCAGCCTGTGCTCGTAGTGAACACTGAGGTAGTGTCATGTCTGGAGATGTCTGTGGCACAGCCGTACTGAACTCTTACAGTTAATAAATCAAAGTAGAAGAAATAGTTGTGCTACACTTTGCAGACATGATGAAATGAAGTGATAAATTTGATGATCAGCTATTCCAAAACATTTAAATATTGAATCTTTTTTTTTTAAGTTTTTTAATTTGTATTTTTGCAGTGTCCAGCATTGAACCTAGAGCCTTGTTTGTGGTTAGCAGGTGCTCTATCACTGGCGTACAGCCCCAGCCTAAACTTTTACATCTTTTAAAACTTAATTTATGCACCAATCTGTATTCAGCATTTGAAGATTATGTTCTTCTGACAGCAACTGGTTTAAAATACAATCAGGTGTCACTTCTGACAAGAATACATTCTGAGAATCGCATCATTAGGTGATTTTGTCTTTGTGTGAACATCACAGAATGTACACAAATTCAGCTGATATAGTCTACTATACACCAAAACACTGTCATACGTGTGTCTGTCTTTTAGTGATGCATCATTATGTGATGCATGGCTGTGAGAGTTAAATTTGTGAACTAGTAGATTCATCAGATGCAGTGGAGAATGGTAATCTTGACACTTAGAAATAGACGATACTATGTGGAATGATTGCTTAGAGCAGTTTACATTGAAACAAATGGGCAGGCTTTAATTTTTCCTGTTCCTCTCCTGCATTGACTCTAAAGGGTCACCAATATTTTAAAAGCTGAAGACAATAATGAAATATGTTGTGTTTGTATACATCTGTAGGTTGCACAAACAGATGTTAACATTGTATGTGTATTAATTTGTCTTATTAAAAAACTGTTGTAACATACTGACTTTTTAAAGGAAACTTTTCTTGTTTTGTAGGATCTACCTCAGACCCTGGAAATAGAAATAGATCTGAATTATTTTATACCTTAAATGGGTCCTCTGTTGACTCACAACCACAATCCAAATCAAAAAATACATGGTACATTGATGAAGGTAATCTATAATTTTAGTGTTTTTTTAAATTTTAGTATTCTTTATAATGAATCCATCCTTTTAACTCATCAGAAAAAAAGGATTTATAAAATCAGTATTTGCAGTTTTAAACAGAATGAATAGAACTTTGTTTATATTGCTAAACTAAAATGTACACAATTTGAACTGCACTGCTGTTAAGATTCATAAAACTTAAAATGTTTAAGTAGCTTATTCTGTTAATGATCTACTTAGAGTAGAAAGTCTCTAGAATCAGTTGAATTATTTGAAAGCTTTTCAGTCTGGGACTGTCTTGACCTCTTTAAAGCACTCCATTTAAAAAATTCCACATTCTCTTGGTTCTGGGACATCTTTTTCTCCTGGCATGTTCATTTTCTTGTCCATCTGTTCAGCAAATATTTATTGAGGTTTATTATATGCCAGGCATTCTCTGAGGTTATAATGGTAAGGAAAAAAATTAGACATTGCCCTTGCCCTTTTTGAGTTTACAGTCAAACTGTTAGGATAGAAATTATTCAGTCATGGCAGCAGTTGTGGAGTTGCAGTGGGATGAGGGCAATGACTGGAATTCTATGAGAGTACTGAGATTTTGCCCAGGGGGTTGGGGTGTCTTCAGAGGAAGTGACAGCTACCTAGGTTCACAGAGTGGTAGATGGCACAGTGATAGAGGATAGCAGGGCATTTCAGGCAGAGGGAATAGCATATGTGAAGGCCTGGGGAAGAATGGAGCTTACTGTTTGCCAAGGCCCAAAAGAGCCAGTCTAGCTAGAGCAGAGCCAGACATGACCTTTAATGAGATGACAACATAGCGGCAGCAGAGCCAGGCCATGTGGAGCCTGGAGTGCTCCACTAAAAAGAAGTGGAGAGCTACTGGAGAATTTTCAGCAACAGGTGGAGTGGCTAGGTTTGTGTCTTGGAAAGGTTATTTTGGATGCAGGGCACATAGTAGGTTGAAGTGGGGACTGTCAATGTAAGGCCACCACTGAAGTCTGTTGCAGGTCTCAGTAATGTAGTAATTGGTTGTACTATCTGGGACTAGACTTGGGGAAGACATGGAGAGAAGTGGATAGATCTAAGATTCAGATGAATTGGCAGGACTTAATGGAAGGTGAAATTTGGATGGAAAGCTGTATCAGTGGTGACCTCTGGTTTTCTGGCTTGCATACTTAGATGGTGGTGCAAGAAGGTGAGGAATTTGATTTTGAACATACTGAATTGAAGGGATCTTGTCCCTAGAAGGGAATCATCAAGTGGGCAATTGGATGTGTGAGTCTGGAGCTTAGAAGAGAGGTAAGAGCTAGAGAAAGAAATGCACAGGTTGTCATCACACAGTAGCTAAAGTCCTTTGACTAGTATCGTGTAAGGAGAGAGGATGGAGGGCTTAGGTTGTGACTGAACCTTGAGGAGCTTAATGGCTAGGGTGAAGGAAGATAAGTCATCGAAGGAGACAGAGTAAAAATGCAGAGGGATAGGGGGAAAACCAAGAGACTGTTGGGTCAAGAAGCCAAGGAGCAAATGGATAGCATGTTGAATGCTGAGAGGGCGAGCAAGGTGAAGACCACGAGATACCCACTGAATTTAGTCAACAAGTCACTGGTGACCTTCATAGCTCTCTCATGGGAAGGAATTTCATCAGAGGCCAGATTGGAGTGTGCTGAGGGTATGGGGCAAGGAAATAGAGACAGGAGGCAGATGTGTGAAACACAAATGTGGGTTGCATCCTTGACTCTCCCTACTTTTCCCTCTCTTAGTCATATCCACTTGTCACCAAGTCTTCTCGATTTCTTCATCATTAGTATCACTGGAATCTCTCCCTGCTTCTTCATTTCTAACGGCCGTGGTCTTAATTTAGTTCTTTGGTTTGTTCTTGTCTGGATCAGTATGGTGGTGTTTAACTAGTTTCTTTGCAGCAGAATCATTCTTTTTAAATTTTGTTTAGGATAACAGCCAACACCATCATCGTTGTAGTCATCATCTTCATCATCACTGAGCTGACATTTCTTGTCCACTTAAAATATGCCATGGATTATGTTGTTTATGTACTTTATTTTATCTTCATAGCAACTTTATGAGGTAGATATTTTTACATATATGTTTGTTACAGTGGTTAAATAACTTGCCCAGCATCACATGTATAGTAATAGTGGAGTCAGTGTTCAGCCCAGATCTGTTTAACACCAGTCTGCATGCATGAAGGGGCAGGAGTCTGGCTGTTTCCAGTCCAGCTGTAGCCTGTGCATAATGCTGGTTCCCAGACTGGGCTTATTTGCTGCTATGGCCATTGTTCTCTCTAATCCCCATCTGGAAATGGCATTGACTCACAGAGACAGGCTTGGGCCTAGTTGTTCCCAGTCTGCCAGAGGCCTGTGCATGGCACTCATTCCCAGACTGGGCTTGTTGGCTGCTGCAGCCATTGTTCTCTCTAACCCCAGTTTGTGAATGGTGCTGACTCATGGGGAGAGGCTTGGGTCTGGTTGTTCCCAGTCCGCCAGAGGCCCATGCGTGGCGCTGGTTCCCAGACTTGGGCTTGTTTGCTGCTATGGCCATTGTTCTCTCTAACCCTGGTTCGTGAATGGCTATCTTTCTTATTCTTAATATGGATTCTGTATTGCACTAGAATGTTCCTGTCTTGGTTACTTTTCTCTTGCTATTGAGACAAAATATCTGGCGCCCAAAGTAAAGCAAGAAAAGGCTTATTTAGGTTACAGTTTTTGTAAGTTTCAATCGATACTCAGCTGGTTCCAAGGAAGGGCGCATGGCTGAGGGGCAACTGTTCATGGTGGCTACAAGTGACAAGAGCAAAAGGGCAAAAGAGGAAGGCATGCCGCCATCCCTCCCTTATATTGTATGCTGGCTACCCACCCCCCGGCGGGTGCAGCACTCACACTGCCAATCCCAGTGCTAGACAACAAACCAATCACAAATGCTATATTCAGCCACCTCTATGACTGTATGAGGCTTTGGGGGAGGCATTTAAACAAATCACAACAGTTCCAAGCTTCTTGATTCTACTAGAATCTAGTATGTAATATTTCATAATATGGGTCCTAAAAGTCCTGCATGGAACATTAAAGAATGAAATTTAATGAAGTAGGTCTTCATCTTTAAATGTGAAAATAGAAGTGAATTAGTTGCAAAAGAATATTGTTCCTTTAGTTAATTTTACTTATACAACATTTAAAAAGGGTTTTCTCTACAACATGTTATTAATTTACTTTTTTAAAATAAATATTTTACAAGTACTTTCTTGTGTTTGTGATATAATAAGCACTCTAAATTCATCCAGGGGAAAGACAACAAAACTGCTGTTCTCACGAAACTTACATCCTAGTTGTATAGTTTGTATGGTAGACTCCTCTATGAGTGTTACTTTATATGTATTTCACAAGTGTTCTTTTTTGTTTCCTTTTCTTTCTTTTTCTTTGTTTTAAAAACTTATTCTCTCTTATGTGTTCCATAGATTATTTAGAATTGTTTCTTAATTTTTGGTATCTTTTGGTACCAATTTCTAACTTAATTGTATTAAAGACAAAGAATGCAGTAATGCCAATCAGTAATAGATTTCCAAAAATTTTGAACAGTTGGGTTCCATTGACTGAGGTAGAAAAGTTTGGAGTTGAGGAAGAGAAGTAAGAACACTATTTTAGAGATAATAAATTTGTAGTTCCTATAACAATCCTAGTAGAGAGGTCAGGTGGGCAGTTGAACTAGATCTATGTATTGATTTTTAGAGATGTAAGGCATATTCAATATTCTTGAACAAATTTCCCTAATTAATAATTTTTTAAAGTTGCAGAAGATCCTGCAAAGTCACTTACAGAGTTATCTCCAGACTTTGGACATTCTTCACCACCTCTGCAGCCTCCTTCCATGAACTCCTTGTCCAGCGAGAACAGATTTCACTCTTTGCCCTTCAGTCTGACAAAGATGCCCAACACCAATGGCAGCATGGGTCACAATCCGCTCTCGCTATCGGTGCAGTCTGTGATGGGCGAGCTAAACAGTGCTCCTGTGCAGGAGAGTCCGCCTTTGCCCGTGTCCTCTGGTAACTCACACGGGCTGGAAGTGGGCTCACTAGCTGAAGTGAAGGAGAATCCTCCTTTTTATGGGGTCATCCGCTGGATTGGTCAGCCACCGGGGCTCAATGAAGTACTAGCTGGACTGGAACTGGTAATTTAATTTCACCTATAAAGTACAGTTCTTTTCTATGTCCAGTTTTGTGAAAGTTTTTCCCATATATGTGTGTGTGTCTTGGGGTCTTGGGGTTTTCTTTTTGTTGTTGGTTTTTTTTTTTTTTTTTTTTTTTTTTTTTTTTTTTTTTTTTTTTTTTTTTTTTTTTTTTTTTTTTCAGCAAACTGTTGTATTTGTCAGAAAATCCATCACTAGAGAAACGTATTATTCCCATGTAGCCTGGCTTCTCTTTGCCACTCTTTCAGCTTCTGATAAATTGTTTTAATGTTAGTTGGTCTATATGCAAAGAATAAAAGTTGACTTTTAGGTGAATGTATTTGGATTCCTTTTATTAAATGGAATGCAGTAAGGAAAGCAAATCTGTTAACAGCTTTTTCCTTCCTCAGCTTCCTTCTCCACTAAGA